>JANIJG010001930.1:0-27903 GCA_024611175.1 Megaceryle torquata | reverse complement strand
CATGTTGTTAAAACTTACCTGTGTGAGTAATGCCCGTTGGAATTTTTTTTTTTCCTTTTATTTTCAATTTGCACTTTTCAAAAAAAAGTTTTTCCCCCCCCCCCCCCCCCCAATTTATATAATCTTTGGAAAGATACTACCTTTTCTGATCACAAACCTCTACTAGTGTTCTAGTGATGAGTGTTGCAATTTTTTAAGCTGCAGAGGAACACAGACTAAAATACGAGGGGGAAAATGAGCCCCTAGAAGATGCTAAAGAAATTGAAGATTGATCTAATGTTAAGGAGAAGGACTTGTAGTTTTGCAAGGAGAGCTTCTGCAAAGGGAAGATGTGTTTTGTTGCACCGTGGAAATCAGAGTTAGAAGTGTTAAGTTTAGGCTGAAGCAGAGGAACACGGTTTAAACAGCCTTTGGAGTGCAATGTTTAAGCGCTGGAACAGTTACTCCCTTTCTGGAGACCTGTTTCAGTGTGGTTTTAACCTATTCAAATAAAACATAAAATTAGCACCCCTAGTTTTGGAAGCCTGTCTTTCTGTCTGTCTTACCTCTTACTTCAGTCCTGAACTAAATAGTCTAAAATTACCATTTGTGTTTAGAATATTCTATGAATAAATTTAACCTCTCCAGCATGCAGCCCATTGGAATTGTTTTGCCTGTAACAGTTCTGTAGCATTCAAATTGGCAGTTTGCTAAGTCAATATGAATTGCATACAATATACATTACTCAGCTGAGGTGTTAATTTTGCTAATCCTTTAAAGGCTTCATCCTCTCAAGACTTCAATTCAATGTTCTCACTAATTGGCACCCAAAAAAAGACAGTTACTCTAGTTGGCATGTCTGTGGAAGCTTCGAGTGTTAATGTTCTTTTTTAATCCTGTGTAATCAAACTGAGTTAATTGATGCAATGCAGTGAATGTGTTACGTAAGGTTGTTTCTTTTTGGTAACAAGAAGTCTCTGGTACTTCTCAATTTCTATAGTTCCAGTCTTCTTCCTTGATTGTGAAGAGCAGAGAGGCCAGTGAGAGGCCCCTGCAAAACAGTTGCCTATTACAATCATTGCAAATTTTTCTAATACACCCTTTCCTCTCCTGGAGATCTGGAAGTGTCTTTAAATCTCCTTTTCTTATCAATTTCTTATCTAGTTCTCTTAAATTTCTTCTCTTAACTAGGCCCTGAGCAGGTAGGAAGCATTATCAGTATTTCAGATATTAACTACTACAGCACAGTTTGAGCTACGTGGCCCTGTTTTTCTGATGTTAGAACCAGTCATTATTTGGCATCAGCACTTAAAAGAAGATGAGGCATTACACATGAATTTGAATGAATACTAAAAACCAGAATCTTTGCTTTTTGCACCCCAGTGTCTGTAACAATTATTGCTCTAGTTGTAGCGGAGAATTTTTCCAAATATTTGAGAGTGTAGAATATTTCAGTGCTGGGCACATTTGCTATGTAAGTAATGCTTGAAACTGTTAGACCAAAGTATACAATATCTCTCTTGTCACAGACAACATTTAAGCTTATATTTCCCAGCACGGTTGTTGGAAGATAGAGGTTTGAATATATATTAAAAATTTACAGTACGTTGAAAATACTTTTTTCCAGTTCACTGGGAATTCTTTAAGAAAAGTGCACTAAAGAAAAGTTTATCTTGCAGTTCAAATTGCCCGAAGATTTGCTCCATAAAAACTTGTTCTAGATAGGTTAATCTTCTTTATGTACCTAACTTTCTCAAGTTAATTATCTTAAAGCAGCTGCCTTCTGAATATAGAATATATACCTGCATTGTACAGCTCCAGGTTACAGAGCACTATCTGTACACTGCCTGACTTAAAAAATTAAGTACTGTGTGGAAAAAAAAAATCCAATAAACTTATGTATACACAGTATTTTTGACAGAATTGAGATGTCCCAAAAGTTGATTTTCCTTGTGAAAATGCAGGGACAAAGGCAATCAATTGAAAATTGGCACAAAATATAGCAAATGTTATGTGCATACCCCCCAGGTGACAGCTCTCAGAAGGCTCTTGGGAGTTCGGTAATAAAAATAAATATTTTAAGGAGTTATTGAGGAAAAGAAATTCAACAGTTCCTCTTGATTTCTCTTTAAGTAGAGACAATGAGGGGGAAAACAGTAGATTGCTTTAGAAAATAATAAATTTAAGGGGGTAGCTTGTGACTGACTGAAAAGTTCACTGTTAGAAATTCTTCTGGAGTCTCTAAAATATTTCTATCAACTTTTATTAAATCCCATTCCTGACTGGGAATGTACTTTCTTGGCCATTAAGCAAAGCTGTGGCAATAGGACACAAATGCAGTAGGTGGACAACCTAAGCAGCCAGTCTGCTCACTCGAGGCTTCTGCTGGGAATCCAGCAAAGCTTGCTTTAAACATGGCACTAATTGGAGTGCAAAACTAATCGCACAAACATTTGTCTCTTTCAGGAAACCTGTAAAGTACTGAGCTGTGCTATGAACTTGCTGTACTGCCCAGCAGCACTTGCTTAGGAGCTTTTCTGCCCCTTGAATTCCAGTATCGTGCTGTTAAGTTGTTTGGTGGTCAGCCATAGAATTCTTCCAGTGCTTGCTTTCACGTGCTGATGCATCTGCCTTAGGTGTGTGCGCTTTGTGTCAGTAGGGCCAGCACCTGGCTCGTGCAAACATACCATTTCTCAGATAATTTCTGGAGTGGTAATTTACAGCTCACATTGGCTAAGGATTTTGACTTTCTGCATTGGCTCTTTCATGAGGACAATTCTTTAGCTGTAAAATAAATTTCTGCTGATTAGACACACCAGTCTAGAGTCTTGCCATATGTTGTTTGTCATCTGTGCATTCTTTAGACAATGTGCAATTCTGTAAAATCAGCAACTTAACTATTTAAGGCAGTAGCAGCAGAGGAGGCCAGTTCACTACAGAATGGGATGCTGAGCCCAGTGGCTGGAGACCCTCCTTGGCTGGGCTGGGTGGGACCTGCAGCCGAGCATTCTACATGTACAAAAGCCACTTTGATGCAGTTGGCATTTTTGTAAGGTTATGAAAGCATTCTCAAAGCAAATTTTGTTTAAAACTTATTTAATCTGAACATTTGGGAAAGTTTCCTACCTGTAGTCACCAGTCAACTGAACCAAAGATTATTTTGTAAATAAGTTTTAGGCTGTAGAATCTGAAAATCCAGTCTGAAATTTTTTTCTCTAGTTTAAGAAGCTCTTTGGAGTTAGTGCTAGTGTATGAATGGCTTTTAATGAGAGATTAATATTTACTGAAATGTTATGAATGTGAAGAAACTAACATTCAATCTCTCTTCCTCTGTTCATAATTCACTGTTTTAGTAAGGATAATTTTATTAGCAACTTTCCAATTGGCTGTCCTTAATACTGTATGTTGGACAGATATAAATGCAACCTTTATAAATGTATATTTAGGCAAATGAAAGCTGCTCTTCCTGCCTGCTGGTATCACCACTGTGTGGGTATTTAGGTTTATTAAATTAACCACTTAATTTCAGCTGCATCTGGCCAAATTTGCCCAGATAGTCTCTGCATTCTGTGAGCTTAGGTGCTAACTAAATGTCAAACTTCTGGGAAGTGAGATAAAAATATTTTCCTTAATTTGTCAGCATAGTGCAGTGAGTCTTTAGTGGTGTTTCTATAGATTCACTTCTGTTATCAAGATCACTTTTGACCTTTAGTTCTGACTCGCTTCAGTTTGAACTCAAATATTTCAAAATAAGTGTATTTAAATAATCAGAGCTGGTAGAATGGCCAGTGATTTAGACTGCATTCTCACTATTGTACTGCTTCTGCTGTTTTCTAGCCTTTATCCATCTTGGTTTGCTGATCGTAGCACTTGTGTAGGAAATAAGCTGCAGAACGGGGCATGCTTCTTGTCACCACATGACAGGACTAACACGCTGAACTATAAAAGCTTTATAGAAATACCCCACTGGTGAACTGAAAAAGGAAAACAACTCTCTGTACTCAAGAAAAAGGACTCCTGTGGGACTCAAGGATGGACAATAGGTAATTTCCAGCTTGTGGATTTGAAGGTAATCCAACAATGAAGTTGGTGGTTGGAAGCAATCAGCTGATAGCTGATGGTATCACCCATAACCAGGTAGTCCCTGCAGCACACTGCCCTTGCTGGGATAGTGCAAGGGGAGTGCTCTACACACCTGGGAGCACACTATAAGCTGTAGTAGGAAAGCCTGCTAGGGAGGTACTGTATGAAGCAAAGACCTTTGAATTCCCAGCATCTTTGGTGCACAGCTCCAGGTGTTCATTCTGGTTGTACTGGTCTCTGCTTCTGTAGCGCTGGTGGTAACAGAGCAAAAGAAATCTTTCATATTTTGGACCTGATGCTGCTTAATTATCTTCTAGGTCCGTACAAACATTTTGTGTACTTGGTACTCTTCTGAGTCCCCTTTGTCAGAGGTGCTGAGCCCCAGGAAGTGGCTGACCCCTTTATAATTCAGGTTGGTTTGCATCTGTGAAATCAAACTCAGTTACAGTTCTGAAAACACAAGCATTCAACAGTGTTTCTGAAAAACCTTACTCTAAATCTTTCTTTGGCATTGCTGCAGAAGAGTCAAGGGTGATACTTCTGTGAAAGCCATCCCAGAGTGACTTAAGTGACACTTTTACCTGCTTTATTCTAAATAATTTTAACTAAGATTCAAGCTACAGGTGGACTGGGAAAAAAACCCAGGCTCTGCTGTTTCCTGAACTTGAAAATTTGAGTTGGAATGCTTATTTTATGTGCTTTTGGCTCATATACAAGAATGACAGTCAAATGCAAGTGCTGGTTTCTTTCGGTGTAGTTTATTAAATTATAGAATATTGGAATATTAGGAACCATGTCTGAAACTATCAAAAATAAGGCTGTGATCTGAGATGCCCTCTCTTCCTTGAGGAATTTAACAGTAATATGTTCAAATATATGATGACTGCTTTTATAAATGGTGATTTTAGTTGTAGGTGCCCAGAGAATAGGTTTCCTTTCCTCATGAAGGTTTTCACTAACTCTGTGCTGGCAGAAGCAATAGTCCTGTCACACAAACTCCTTGACTTGTGTTTTATTTCAGCGGGATTTGTTTTGCTCTGTAGGATAATACTTGATTAAAATAATCTTGCAGTCCTGTGATTTTACTGAGCTGGTTCATTTGAGTAAAGAACCCTTTCCATAAAGAGCAATGCCAGTCTGATTTAAGAATGCATTTTTGGTGGAGATGAGCAGTATGTCGTGTCTCACAGAGCACATCTAAAGCATACATGTCCTGTGAGAGTGTCCAACATACCCAGGTGGCATAAAAAGTACTGTTTTGTTTTTCTGTTTTGAGAACACAGTTATTCACAGAATGCACAGAAAACTTGCATAAGTGTTTATAAATGGACACTTGCCATGTTATCCTTTTGGACTCAGGCCGTGTGTTTAGTGGGAAATCCTTTTTGCAGTATTTCTCGAGCCTTTTGTGTCATATTTCTAGTGAACGGTTTGGAGAATTTTTCTCTGGTTTCCTGCCCTGATCTGCTGCCACTCAAACGGGTGCAGGAGGAAAAATACGTACGATGAAATGGTCACGCTGGTTTGTCAACAGTGCAAAAGATTAGTCTCAAATGAGCATTTAAAGAATGAGATTTAACTTGTGTAACTTGTGTGGAATCATTGCTATAGCGTGAACAGTTCAAAAGCAGATTTATTCTAATGTCTGCAAATAAGTATCCTATACACAAAAATGAAAAAGTGCAGTAAATATAGAGGAGCCAAACAACATGGGAGTGACTGGTTAGTTCCAGGTTACACCAGTTCTTTGCATTTATTGTATGAAGTAGCTCATGTAGGGAATTAGTTATATTAAGATTTCTGCAGGGCAAAACAATCAAGAAGTAAAAAGCAACAGCTCTAGAAAATAACCTGCTGTGGTTTCACTGTGCTTAAGTGTAGGTTAAAAATGCTCTTGCCTTTCACATACTTTCTGGACATTATTATAACACTCTACAGTTGAAAAGACTAATTCTTTGATTTGTAGTTGTCTCTACCCGTCCATAGAAGTCATGGCACTGATGTCACACAGAAACACATAGCAAACACCTGCTTCATGGAACCATTCTCAAAAGTAGTATTTCTTTGTGGGCAAAAAATGGTTTGTCCCAAACAACTTCTGGAGTTGTTGGAATTCTTGGCACACTAACTACAAAGTACGTGGCCTGTGGGAATCATGACTGATGCCTGAGTAGCCAAATTAAATGGGAACCTAAAGAACTAAGGAAAATTACAGCTTCTTTCTAGCTCCTTTTTGGAAGAGACAAGTGTGTATATAAACTTCCGTTTCCACATTTTAAAGGCACTGCTCTTGTCCTCCCAGCAATCAGCACTGCTTTCATGCAGTGTAATTCCGAGAGCGTGTAAAGGGGTTTCTGAGCAGATGTGTGCGAGAGTTTGTGGCTGTCTAGAGTGCTTCCATAATGAGGTAATAGAAAGTGCTACCCGTAATTGTGGACTTAAGCAGTCAGCTTATTTTTAATCAGTTTGTAACTATTATTAATTTATATTTGTGTAATATTACAGATTAACTTATCATAAATGATAAAAATATAAATTAGTCTGCCACAGATGTAAAATTAGGTATTTTTTTCTCTTGTGCTTCTTTTTGGAGCACAGGGTTTACAAAATTTTATCCCAAGCTACTGAGAACTTGTTTGGGTAGAGAAGCATCCAGCCAGAACTTCAGGGTTTTTTTTACAGAGCTGTAAGTGGTGATTTTTCCATTGTGACTATATTCACTGTCTAATTTTATTTTTTTTTGTAACACTCCAGTAAGTGTGCTTTAGAGTTGGGATATATTGGTATGGAGAAGCAGTTCTAGGACTGAGATTGTTCTAGGACCTTCTGAGCTTATGCTTTTGCACTTGTGATAATGGTATTGCAAAGCTGGTCAAAGTCCATGTGTTGAAACTTTTAACACTAGTCAGAAAACAGCTTTTTCTGGATCTCGGAACACATAATGCTTTCAATAAAGACTTGCTGGCCAAATCAAAAGGTGTATGAGAGGGGCAGTAGCTTTGGCATTTTAACTTCTCCAAAAAATATAACCCCTTGCTCACCAAAAGAACAGTCTTGATCAAGTTTTTTTTATTCCTGTATGAAGTCTTGGATGCGCTGACGTCAAAAGGGGTACGCTGTACCTCTGAAGTACTTCAGGTCTTCAATTTAGTATTCAAAACAAGAATTAAGGCTCAGATAAGTGGAACTGGAAGTTTGCTCTCTAGAGGCATGTAGATGGGATCTCATATGACTTGTGAACCAGCTGGGATGGCCATGTGTTTGAGATTTGTTATTGCTGAACCGGGTAATATTTTTTTTGTTCTTATTTCTGCCATTATAAATATACCATGTTTACAGAAACTGTTGACATCTTTCCACTGGAACACGTTGCAGTAGTGATTAGGTGAAAAATTCAGGAGTAGAAAGTTAGGAGTTGGATATTGAAAGTTTTTCCCTTACTAAGTGATGGATTTTTATACAAGTGTCTTTGCTAATGCCATCTGTTACTTAATGCTGGAATTTGAGTTATCCTCCAACGTATCTTCAGTCTGTTCACTTTTGCAGGTATGCCTGTTAAAAGCTCTATTGACTGAGTTATCTCCGGAAACACCGCAAACAGCAGCTCTTGTTTCAGATATCTCTTGGAATTATTATAGCTGAAAAAGCGTGATTGAACTTTGCTGTGTTGCCTGTGCAAACTGATGGGATCTTGTGTTGGGGCCCTGATCCAGGCAGCTTTGTCCTGGCTTTGCCTTGATAATAATATTCACCTTGCATTAATTTTCCCAGAGAAAATGCATTTAAGCTCTGTTGGATGTTCTTAGAATAAAAATAGAATTTGACTTTTTATTTAGAAATTGGAGATCAGAAAGGCAGACAAATGACTTAACCCCTTCCACACACACCCCTGCAGACATAGCTGAGTTTTGGACTTGCAGTCTCTGAAATCTGCAGGCTCCTCTGGCTCTAGGACATTAATTTTGTGGCTTTCTTGTCCTCTGAGCAGTCTGTAGGGTTTTTCTTAATATGGCAACTGAAGAGCAAATGGTAGATAAATACAAGAATGTGTGTAAGAGGGATGGAACCAACTAGCTGGGTATTCATTTGTTCATATTGCTGCTGCATGGATGCAAAAATGAACCTTGAAATATTGTGCATTCAAGATTAAGCTGAGAGTATCTTGTCTCTTTTTCAAAAATGAATTCTAGTATTGTGACTACATCACAAATTGTGATGTGTGCAGTCCTCTTGCTTTCACCCTAAAGAGAAAGCAGTATTTAAGTGCTATTATGAATGGTAGAATTTAACCAGACGTTGGTATATGTTGAGATTCATTTATGCATATTTAATTGAAAGCAGAAATGATCAGCAAAATCGATGTAATGATCTGTACTAACCTTAACAGAGATGACTAATGGAATTATGCCTTGTCACTGGTGGTATGGATTAATTGCACTGAGTCATTTGCCTATGAATAATGTAATTCATAAGATCTGAAAGCTGTACCATGCAGTTATCTCTTCACATGTCCTTAGCCATTGCATGTAGCTCTGTGAATTAACATAACTAGAAACAAACAAAAGCGATTCTAGTATTTTACAAGCAGATAGTTTAAATTTCAGGAATTAAATCATCAAACTTAATACTGTAGGTGGGCATCACAAGACTATCTTTCAGAAAGATCACAGAAAACAAGCACTCAAACTATTCCATTCACTTTTGGTGGAAGTGACAAAAAGTAGACATCAGGTTTTATCATCTGCCTCTAGGAATCTACCACACCCTTTCCTTTCTATTTGCTGTAAATACTCTTAACAAGTGTGGAATGGGTGAAAAAAATCATGCTATAGATTTGATCTGAAGAATTTGAGTTGGAATTATGTGGAATTGCTTCCTAAGTGCTATATGGCAAAACTTTGTAAAGGGGGGGAGAGATTGAAGAGTAGAATTATATATAAATTGAAATAGAGACGTTTAAAATTTGGACAGTATCTTTTCATAAACATCTATTTAAATCTTCTCATCTCTCCATGCAAAACTGATGTAGCTTCAGTAAACATAACCTAGACTCAGTAACCAAGGCTCTAGCAAGTCCTTTTTAAAAACTTAGTTCAGTAATTGCTTGTTAGTGCCTTCTGCAGTTGCTCCCACTGACTGAGCTGGGTGGTTGTATGTGCCAGGCTGGTAAGCCTGACATGGAGAATGGTGCAGACCTGTTGTTTTTTCTGTAATGAGATCTTACCTTAGTATTTGCTCAAATGAAAGCAGTGATAAGCAAAAGAATAAAGCTCCCTCAGTTTATCCCATGTTCTACTGGCCATCTTGTATATGCTTTCAACTGCAGTTATTGGTCATCCTTGTTTTCAGTGTTGGAGCTGCTGCTTCTGTAGCCTTCCATAGGTGAGAGAGAACAAGGCAAGCAATGACATTGTTTGTTTTGTTTTTCTTGGCTTTTGAACTTGCTGTTATCATTTGAGACACAGAATCAAAATATTTTAGTGCTTCTGTAGTTTTCACAAACAGGTAACAGCAACATTTGTGTCACTTCCTCCATTAATAGTTACATTCAGTAAAATATAAACCCAATCTTGTTTTAGAATGCTTGGTTGTGAGCATGCTGACATTTCCAACCCTGATGATTCTATGATAAAGACCTTTAAGACCATTGAGTCCAACCATTAACCCTACTCTACCAAGTCTACCACTAAGCCCCAAGCACCACATCTGTACAGCTTTTAAACACACCCAGGGATGCGACTCAATCGCCTCCCTGGGCAGCCTTTTCCAATGCCTGACAACCCTTTCGGTGAAAAAAAGATTCTTACTGTCCAGTTTAAACCTCCCCTGGTGCAGCTTGAGGCCTCTTGTTCTATCTGATATTGTCTCCTGCATTAGATATACCCTTTCCCAAAGGGAAGGGCTCTTACCACAATGCTTTCAGAGGATCTTCCTGTCCAAAAGTCTGTCATGATCTGCTGAATGACCACACTTTGTGAACAACATTAGGCAGGGATTATTCTTTCCTATAGGAATCTCCTTCTGTAAATCACAACTAGTAAGTTAAGAAGCAAAGGTTTGCCATGTAGAAAAATGCACTTACCTCTTCAGCTTTCCTGTACATACTTTTACCTGTGTTGGCTGGCTTGAGTGTCTCACTTGCCATACTATCCCTTATATTCACTTCATTTTTCTGAATATATTTGAGAGCATGAGATAAATTGCCTGCATTGTTATTTCAATTAATCTCCAAGCTAAAGCAGTTGCATAGCTGCTGGTGCAGACAACTGGTGTGACTGCTTGGATCTCTACTGGAGTACTCATCCTGTTAATTGTGCCTTCCTTAAGAATACTGAACACTGCTAGGCTATTGATTTTTAAAAAGGGGAGACTAATCTCACTCTGTGGACTACTGGCAATTTTATACCATATTACTTCTTCAGGCATAAAATTCTTACTGAAGTCTCCTCCTTGTGTCTTGATCTGCATTATGTATGTGTGATTTTAGAAATGGAGTTTATCTGTAATGATGTCTCATACTGCAGTTTAAAGAGTCTCTGTAAATTAAATATTCTCTGAGAACCTGGAACTGAGATTATTTATGTCCGGTAATTGCCTTTTAACCTTCTTCTAATTACTATGAGATAAGGTGAACAAGTTCAACACTCCATATGTAGATTTCCATGCATAATATCCCAGAAAGCGAACAACCCCTACTAAGTGATACAACAAGTAGTCTGTGGTACCACTTCAGAAGTCTGTGGTATTCAGTTTTAACTGGACGAATTAACTGTTGGGTTTTTAATGGTTGAATTCATGCTCTTCTTGCTTCTAATATATCTGTCCTGTTGAAATGACTGAAAATGAGTGAATGCATGGAAATTGCTCTCTCCCCTAGACATGATTTAAATCTGCAGTGCTTTCTGCAAAGGGAGAGAGACTGGCTAGATTTGTCTGTGGACAGAATAAACTGAACTAGCAGAGCTATAAAAGATATCTAAATATAAGCTATGCCTGCCAGTAGAAAAAATAATTTGGATCAAAGTTAATATCTATCATCTACTTAAATGTCTTCAAACTTTGATTACATTTTCTAAATCAGATTCATCATGTTGAAAGACTGAATGCTTGAAGTTTAACATAAATGCCCCTCAGCTCTTTCCTGGGCTTTGTAGCTATGGCAAAATATCAAGTAATGACTGGAAACTAATTTGTTGTCTGAAAGCTTTTGAGCTTGCTGGAGTTAACCAGGAACATAAATGTAAGTAGGAAGACTTCCATCTTGCTGGAAAAACACCCAAATTTACTGTGATGTCTCACCATCTAGAAAGAGTGAAATACATGTTGTGCTGCAGTGAGATCTGGAAAGTAATTAGTTGGGATTGATAGGTGAATGCATTTAGAGGTACTAAAATAAGGCTTTTTATAGGAGTTTACCTTTGGAGTTAGTTTTGGTATTACTGCCAAAGATTTATCTTTCTTACTCAGACTTTTAGGGTGGATTAGACTTCTTCCAGGGCTGTCTTTGAATGATGTGCTTAACATGAGTAGGACAGTTGTCTAGGGCCTGTGCTGTACTGATGTTGCATTCTGAAAACTTATGTAGTAGTTTAAACAAGTAGAGAAATTACTGTTTCTTACCATAGTGCAGCGTCTGAGCTAAACTTGTCTAGTATAACAAAAAGTTGGCCTGGTTCATGTAATTTAGTAACAAAGCTGCTGTCATGGTCAAGCTTTCATAATGTAGTTTACTTGAGAGGGACTCCTAAACCTTAGCCTGTTGACAATCTTCAGAGCAATTGAATTCAGAAGATTCTGTCCCTTTAGTAGTAACTACTTGTTTTTCAGAGTTTTCTTTAAGAATTCAAAGTAGCAGTTTTGGTGACAACAGTATGGAATAGGATGATCTGTAGTTATGGTGCATTAATATAATCTTTGGACAAGCTCAGCGCTGAATTTGCAAGTGCATGATGATATTAACTGCAGTTCACCCTGAGGAGACGGAAACCAAAATTGGAGCTGGGATAAAAGTACCACATGGCTAACGCCGGGCGGGGAATAATCAATGTAACTTAATAGTCAAATGAGTACAATGCATAGGACATTCAGCCCTGTGAAGTTTGGTGCAAACAGCTGAAACAAAAATAACAAAAATAGCCCAGTGACAAATGGTATGGATTGCTTGTTTTGCCACTGGCAGGATGACTGGGCTGCTGGCTCCCAGCTGCAGCCCAGCTCCTTCCACAGAGGAACAGCAGAATAAACATTGCGGTGAAGGGATCTTTGTCCTTTTTGCCTTCCCAGGGAGCATGTTATGACAAAGGCTGAAGGGCTGTTTGCAGGAAGGGAAAACTATCTCTGCAGCTCAAGGCACGTTTGCAGAAAATATTGGCTTGTAGCCTTGGTGCAGTGTGCATGGCCAAGCGTATCGAATCCAACAAACAGCTGCTTCTGAGCCAGGGGTTAGCAATAATGTTTCCTTATCTTCAGCCTTCTCACCAGAAATAAACAGAGTTAGAAGGATCAAAGATGGTCCTAATGAGGTGTGAATCTGTACGGTGTGTGCTGATCTGTACAGAAGTAACAAGATGTCCTCCTATATTATGGGGTTTATTTTGCTATTAATTGTATTTGAATATTTGTAATTCTTTTGAAGAAACATGTACTTCTGTTTCATCTTAAAAAATAAAACCCACCACTAATGAGCATAGCTTCTAACTTTCTTCTCATTACAGCTTAGATAATTGTAACACTGAAGATACAGCAGAAAAAGCTTCAGTTGCCTAAGGAAAGGCCTAGTGTTTTTAGTAGAACACTTCTGGTACATTTTGTGCTGATGTTGCCATGGGAATCACCATGTCTGTGCTGCTAGTCTCCTACACCAGTTAGATTAAAGCTAATATTGCTGTAGTTGTGTAGGAATTACATCTCTTGATAGTGGCCTAACTTGGATATCGATATAATGATCAGGACAGACTTGCAGTACACAAAAATGTTCTGTCTCCTGCCATCTCCCCATTTCTCTGCTTCTGCAGACACATTTGCTGCCACACAAATGCATGGCTGCCTAATCTTTGCTAAAACCTGAAAAGCTGGTAATTATTTAAAGAGGGAATTGTACTGAAAAATTTTAGTTGTGACAGTTGGTTTGACCCGATACTGTAAAGATCTTTCCAAACAACTGTTTGTAGAGCTGCCGCTTTGTCCAGCTTGCAAATGTGCAGATGTGTTTCCAAGCCAAATGTGCTTCCCCTATTGCTTCTCTGCTGTCCTTGGCCTCTGTTCAGCAAGGACTGAATGCCACACCTGCAGTAACCACAAATGCAGACTGGACTAGGACTCTGGAATCATTATCCAGAAGAGCTGCCTTTTATGAGGTGAGATGGGTTTGGGAACTCAGTGTGCCAGGTAGCAGTGATCCATCAAAATAATTTCATAAACTGAAGTGACTATTCAAATGGAGTTGGTTGATTTATGGTAAAAGGAATCTTAAATTTCAATATGTATGTAAAGAAGTCACTGGAGTATCATCAATGTTTGATCTTTTGAGCTTAGCTATTTCCAGAAGTGGAATGTTACTGCTTTTATAATGCCAGAATACTTTAAAAATGAGCTGTTAATGGATGAGCATCTGAAAGGATGCTCTTCCCCAGGTCTATACCTATTGCATATAAACTTGTGTTGATTTATGAAGTTGATGATATTAAATTTCTTATACATTTTGAGTGTTGACCTCCTAGAAGGCAAAGCCTGGTTCAGCAATTAATGTATTGAGTGCCAGACAAACATTATCATAATTTTATTTGCTTGTGCTAGTATCGCTCATTGGGCATTATTTAAAATTTGCGAGCAGCTCAAGCACTGCTAAAAATAAATCCATTTGTTAATATACTTCCTTGACAACAGCCGAATAAAACCACATTATCATATTTTTGAACAGAAATCACAAAGCCAAATAAGCACTCTTTGAACTTGGCTAAAACTCGCTGTTACATGGCTGAGATTGGTTATACACCTGCTTCTTCCTCTCCCACCTTCATTTTATTTCCTTTGAAAACTCTTTCATACCAATGTGCTCTTACCTAAACACAGTATTTTAGGTTGCTGAGTGAACAGCAGGTGATGTTTTGCATTACTAGTGCTCATTGCTGAGCAAAAAGATATTAAAAAATGGCAGCGAAGAACTGTTAAAGACAATACTTGGGGCTGGAAGCACAGGGCAGAGGCCATGAATTCATCTCCATTAATCAAAGGAAAGCAAGTTGAGTATGGTGGAATACAGGGATGGTGAAGTTTTGCTGCAGAGAACTTTAAAGAGTCCAGAAGTCCCTGGATGGTTCTGGCAGTAGTGGACCAGTGAGAATATTCACATGATCTGAGCACAGCAAGGGAGGGCAAAAGGACATGAGGAAAGATAGCAAGGAGGACAAATGATGTCTGTTGTGCAATACTAAGGTTTAAATGTCCTGGAGTTGCAGAGCTCTGGAATGAATACTGTTTTTAGGATGTGAAAATGCTGAGATGAATTGTATTGGCAATAAAAATAATACAATGTCACTGTGGGAATAGTTTTACTTGCTATATAAACTGGGCTTCCATATATCTAAAGGATGTATAGAAAAGATGCAAAGTTACTGCCTAAGCTAGCAGCTCTCTCTGTGTTTGCTTCTCCATCCTGCCCTCTGCTCGCTGTGCCAAAGGAACAACCAAGAGAGTACACCATAGTCCTAGTGAGGGTCAGGGCTTGGCTCCTCTGAGCTAGACTGTTGTAGCTGTAGTGGGGCAGAGGAACTCTATCCAAGTGCATCAACTTGATGAGATAATGTGTAACGAAGCCCTGGTGCCCCCCTGTTCTGCAAAGGACCCTTTTTTAGGGGAGCGATGGGGATGTCAAAGGTTACAAAGTGTTTTTTAACAGGAAGAAATAATCTCAAAGGTACAGAATGGTGACTGTGCTCTTGTTCTGGACAAATGGATCTGTGCATGATGTGTTTTCACTGAAGGTAGTATGCTACCAAAAATCAGGGCTGAAATATATTACTGGGAACAATGACACAAAATGTGATTTAATTTTGTAATGTTGCAAGGATTTAAAAACAAAAACAAACAAACAAAAAAAACCCAAACCAAGAAAAACTCCCAACAACCACAAAACCTCTAAAGACTCATTGGTTATGCCTAGGTCAGTATGAGCTGTTGGGGAGTGCCTTGATCTAAAGAAAAAACCAAAACAAACAAAAAACCCCAGAACATATCAATGTCAAGAGTCAATTGAAAATATCAGTGAATATAATAGTGATTTGAGGGGAAATCAGGGAAAGCTGATAGTGCAGGGATCTCTTGGAGAGTGTTTGTGTAACACTTATGGAGGATAGGTGAAGGTATTTGAAGTAATGCTTCTAAAAGCTGAATGGATTAGGTGTTACCCCCCCCGCCGAAAATTCAAACTCTACTGAAGTTTGCATTTGGGGTGACTGATTTTAAGAACGAAAGAAAGAAAACAACTCACAAATGTGCCAAACACCACCCCACCCCCCAAAAAACCCAAACCCATTAAAAAAAAAGTGTACACACAAAGAAACCAAACCCAACCAAAAGACCCCAACAACACACACACAAAAACCCAACCAACCCAAAACAAAACCAAACCCAAACAAACAAAATAAAAACAACCCAAGAACCAGAAAACTGGTAAGGTATTTTTCAGAAGATAAGAATTAAATTCTGTTGCTCCTTCCAGTGCAAAGTAATTTCAAGAAATTATAACTTCAGGATTATCCAAGGAATGGTATTTTATACTGTAGATGGCTCTGTCAATAACCATGGCACGTTTTAGGACAGATGGAGTCTAATAGCAAGAACACCATTAGCTCAAAGTACAGCTGTTATAATTGAAACAGAGGCCTGCAGGCATCTAAAAAGAGGACAAGAATCCTATCTGTGGGATTCTCTCTTATAGTAGGGTGTGTGTTTGTTTTTTTTTTTTCCCCTGCATGCAAAGACTTAATTAGTTACAAATTACAATGATTCCAAAGATTTAACTCAGTAGATGAGATCAAATAAGTTTAAGACTTAAATTCCATTCTTTATGCCTTCTCTCTAATGATTTATAGAATATACCCTTGTTTTTGTCTTAATCTTTTCAGGTTTCTAATTTAGTCTTACTTGGAGACAAGGGTTCTGTCAATGGCAGCAAAACTCAGGTTGCCATAGGTCTGTCCATGGGCCACTGAAATCAGGATGACTTCAGGGGCAAGTTAACGTTGTTAGTTAGCAATGAAGGACTGGGACTTAAACATCTACCAGGAATTATCTGGAAAGTCAGACAGCTCCTGCCTTGAGTAGCGATGTGTCTCTTCCCAGTGACCGCCATATCGAGTTCATTGGGAGCAAGTTTTGTGTCTACAAATGTTTCAGGTTGTCTTCATATTTGGCATCATCCTAAATAGTGCCAGTGGAAGTGATGAGGTTAATTCAGAGGTTAATTATGTTAAGGCCTTAATATATGTCTTGCATCTTAGTGTGAAATCTAGTTTGTGCTTGAAAAGCACTATTTTATTTTTCTAAAAGATAACTTTGCCATTTTAATGACATATCACTCAGACTTTTAATCATCTGTGTGTGGAATTTTATCTGCAGATGCTTCTTTTGAAATAAGACTGAAATGTCATTTACACAGAAAATTTTATCCATAAAGTACTTTGGTTTAAATTGCACAGGGAGGTTTTGGATGCTGGATTTTGATTTGTAATTATTGTTGGATCAATGGCTGAATGAATTCCTGGGATGGAAGGCTGACACCAGCTATTCCCCATAAGTGTTATTGTTTGCTCTTTCTCCTTATAGAATAAACATACTGAGGTCTTGTCTTATTTGAAGGATAATTGTGGAGATGTAATGGCCTCTGAAGCCTGAGGATTAAAACATAAATTCCACGAGTAGAAAATTCCTCATTCTTGTTGAAGGCTTCTTGGCTGCTCTCTCTGACTCTAACATATCCATATGTATATCTAAAACATATTTTGACAAGAAACCTCTGCAGACAGATAATTTTATTAAGGAAAATACAAATACATGATACAAATGAAAGATGAAGCTTGATTTGATCACTTCCTAAATGTTTATGGCTGATGATTGCATGTCTAGAGGCTAAATTGATGATAAAAGGGTTCTGCTACTGATATCTTCATGTTCTGAAAAGCATTTAGCTGCCATTAGAGTCAAGGGCCTCTGCAAGAGAGTATTATAATTAGGGCTATAACTGTTGAAAAGCCATGCTTGTATCTCAACTGTTATTTTAAATGTAAGATACAAAAGGATGCTCTCCTTAGGTAAATTCCACTTTTAAAGAGTGTTGGGTTGTTCTTTCTTTTTAAATGTAAAGGCAATTGGAAATCATCCTGCCTAGTGGCTTGTCATTTATGATCACTCTTAATTTAAGCTAGACTAATGCCTTTTGTAGATATGCTCAATAGAGAGGAACACCATATCTTAATATCTTAATTCTTCTCTGTAGTTCTGCAGGAAAATGTATCTGCCACTTGCTCATACGGCAAAGGTGGTCACCATATCACTGAACTCGCTTAGAGATTTCTGATGTGCAGTTATGTGTTAAAAAAATGACTATGCGGTTTTTCATTAGTTCTGCAGTTGTTGCATTCTCACTTCCACAGCTATTAACAGAAATAAAATCTCAGTTGATTCAGTGAGCTGTAAAGAAACATCTAAATGAGCTTTGATTGTGAAGCTACTGGTTCCTGAGCTGTGGTAGGAACCGGCAGGCTTGCAAGTCAGAGGTGAAATGGTAAATGGTTTGAAAAATTTCAGCTGCAGGGGAGAAAAAAAAGGAATTGGCTCTTCTGTAGAATGATGAATATAGTAAGAATTAGATGGTTTTCAAACAGAACTGAAGCACATGCACTATTTATTTCTTGTAGTATTGTTTTTAATAAGCCATTGCCAGTCAAAAACCACTGAATAGTGTGGGGGGATGGGAATGATGAAAATAAGTAAAATGCTTTTGAGAGATCATAAATCCAAGATAGTTTAATAAGTTCTCTTCAGATTCAAGTTTTTATTCTGATTCTGACTTAAAGAGCACCCCCTGCTCATCAAAGCAAAATATTTACTTCCCTTCCATATGGCTCTTTGGCACTATTGTTATTTAGATCATAAATTGGCTTCACTGCAGATTCTAATTGCTTAATCTCATGAGACAGGTATTGGTGCTGGATGTCATGTAAAGCAAGTGGAAGCTGCAGAGTCTGTTTAGCACAGGGATACACAGGTCTGGAGGCATTGATTTTATGAAACCCTTACTGCTACCTGCTGCAAGGAATGGTAATAGGAAACTCATAAACAAAACTTTTTCCCCCTCTGTGTTCTGTTTCGCTCTATTTGCTACTCCAGGGATCATTTTCTGTCCTTCTCTGTAGTACCCATGAAGGGATTGAATTTGGAATGAGCCTGTTTGTGAGACTAACTCCTGTCTGGAAGTGGTGGTGCTTATGTGACATATGCCAGGCTTCTTGATTTATCCTCCAGCTTAATTGCTTCCCCTTCCAGAGAGGGGCAGCAAACACTACAGACAGAAGGGCAAAAATATTTCTTAGTTGCTTTCTGTTCAGACCACTACTCCTTCAGTCTGCACACAGCTGTATTCATGGGAGAAGAGATGGCACCTCCCTTCCTCTTCCCCTGGTAACACAGACCGTTGGGTGCTGACAATAACTATTTCTTCAACTAGCTGAAGTGCCTGGAGGTAGTAGCATCTGTATGCTGAATTTTGTGTGTATTTAACTGTTTTTGTTAAATATTCAGGTATGAAAAGCTGTTCTAGGCTATCCAGGTGGTGGGATGATGTAGCATCTGCCCACTGTGGGCCTTTATTTGAGTGCTGGAGGAAGCATGTTCCTCTGCCTCTTGCTGAGCAGACAGATGGCATCTATAACCTTGATGGAAGGCATACAGCAGAGACTGGGGAGGGGCTGCTTTTTGTGAAAACGTGGGGCTTTGTATTCTGTCCATTGCTTCACACCACTTTCAGACACGAAGGGAAAAGAGAACCTAGGTTACTAAAAAATGCATTCCAAGTGAACAAGGCGAGTGTGGCGAAGATACGCTCAGCCCAGCTTCTAGCTAGCCTGAAGCTTGGTACCATATGCAACAGAGCGATAGCTGGACAATGAAACCAAGCTGATATTTTTACAAATCTCTCATGAGAGATTGCTGAGAGTTTGGAGTAGACTTTTCTTGGACAGTAGTGGTTGTAGACAGTCCAGGAAGAGATATAACAAGCTCTTTATGGAGACCATATGCCAGTAGCTGCACTTCCATGGGATTTATCACAGGTTGTAGTAACTTGTCTGTGGGAGATAAATAGTTGCTGCTTCTTGGGTGTTGAGACGTCTGCTTGGGTTGAACAGTTTAGCTTTAAAAACAAAAGATGACATCTAAGGAAGTTGCTGTTTTCAGTGTTTGTGTCCATGTACAATTGCTTTTATTTATTTAAACATTGTTCCTAGAAGTGTCTCTGTGTGTCTAAGGCCTTTGTAAGGTTTAGAGAGGCTTTGGTAGTCACTGCCATGTGAGCAAGGTGTTCCAAGAGTTGGAGTGGAAGGATGCTGCTTAAGGATGGAGGTCTTCTCCACAAGTATGAGTGCACGCAGGCAGAGATTTGAAGACTGCAGGTAGCTGATCTGTATAAAAATAGGGCCATCTGTGATGACATGCTCTCACTTAAGACAGCTAAACACTGTTGCTTTCTTTAACAGGAGATGGAGAAAATAGAGGACAAAAAGAATGTTGTTAGTGGTGTTTTGTGAAATAATGTGCTGTTTCAGTGAGCATTGTTAATTAGTAGGTTTAGGTCTAATATCCAGTCAATTTGGTAAACTTATCAAATAGCTCCTTTTTAAGCAGTCAGCTGTAGGTTGAGCTTTGCTACAGAACTCTTTCTCCTTATCCTCCTTCCTCCCTAGCGCAGTAGAATTAATTGCACTGTTTCTATCAGTGTACCTGGGGGGAATTGCCATAACCTGGTAATTCTCTGTTTACAAGTTAAGTGCCCTGTGTTGGTCACAGAGGAACCATTCCAGTAGCGTAACTGGCAATTATCTACTTTGTTGCTATGGTATACAATGGGAACTGGGCACCTACTGTAATATTTTATTTTATTTTTTTCTTTCAAAATGTTGCCTGAAAATGCTTCTTATGTAACTTCCCTTGGATCCTGCAGCTGGTGATTCATATGCTTACCCTTGTATTACCTTCATGATGCCATTTCATGTAGGACATGCTGTACTTTCATCATGCATGATCTGTGGTGAGCTCCATCAGTCCAAGTACCAGACCAAATTTAATTTGTGTGTAGTTCTGATATGAGTTTTAAGGCTTATACTGTTTGGGACTTTCAGTTGAATCTCCTTTTTCACTTTTGGTAATGGGAAATTGCATCTAAATTCTTCCTGCTTTTCTGCAGTCAAATTGTATTTAGAACCTTTGTTTTTGATACACAGAGTGTATGAGCAGTGGAGTGGTGCCCAGTGAACTGAAATGTGTGAGGCATTAAGAGTAATGAAATGAAAAGCTTTCAATAGATCCAACATAACATGAAACCAATATTTAAAACATCTAATACTATCAAAGAATACTTTTTTTTTTCCCTGTGTCTTAAAGACCCAGGAGTTCTGAGGCTTTGTTGTGAGGTTGGTACCATTGTAACTAATGTGGAATTACAAGAAACTTGTGTGCATTCTGGGATGGATTTGGTTTAATTACAGTGATGTGGAGGTGTCTCCTCATTTTGATAGTAGAAGCACTGTAATAATATAAGAAACTGATGCCCTGTGTTGGAAAAAAGCTGCTCACTTGCTAGAGACAATACAAAACTGTACATCTAGTAAGAATATAATGAGTAAAATATGAAGTGCACCTAAAGTACCAATATAAATGCATTTATAACTGTCAGAGCTATAGTTCCATGAAATAATATGGGGATGTTGGCTTTTACTGATACATCTGTTTTGTTTTTCTTCTGTAACAGAATAAATGATCCTGCTATGGGTACTGGACTGGTATAATTTTAAGTCCATATAACTGATATTTAGTAATTAGAAGTCAGTTCTGCATTATTCACCTGCTAGAGCAGAGCAATTTCAGATTTGTGCCTGACATGGAGCAAGAGGAAAACTCTTTGTCACTAGAAGCAGCTTGTTTATAATAGTATGGATGATATGGTGCAAAATCTAGATTTCTGCTACTAGAAACTGGAGAGGGTATTTTGGAAAATCACTTCTACCAAGTTTTGAGTTTTGGTTAAAAGCAAGAAAAGAAAAGTGAAATAACTAATCTGACTTCAGTTTATAGTGTTTGCTGCAGAATTTTTGGTTTTATACAATCAAACTTATATGTTAAATGCCACAAGATTATCTGTGTCTCTGGATCTCTTACACTCGTCCTTTAGGTAAGAGCATCCTTTGTGCTGGGGGAAAGGTTTTTCCTCAGACTTGTGGAACCTGGCCATGATGTGCCTTTTCTGGAGGGTTCCATAGTGATGGATTTCACTGGATGCATTGGAAAGAAACACACATACAGTTTTTAATTTTCCAGGAGGAAAAACTGGAGGTGAACCTAAGCGACTGCTGGTCCCAGTACAACATACCAGGGAGTGTTTCCTGCCTTGCAGGCTGTGATACCACTATCAAAAAGGGGAGGGAGCCAGGCTTCAAACCTACCCACTCTGCAAATGACTTACATTTTGCTGTAGTGCAGTTTCCATCACCCATTTTATTTTCACTTAAAAGGATTTCTCAGCCATGCTTGTTAATGGGTTAGCATTATTAGTCTGAAGGATTTCAGGCAGCAATTGTACAGACTACATAAAATGTTTAAGGGGAAACCTTGCAGCTCTCAGTCTTCCTGTAATTGGAAAATAAATAAATAAAAGAATCTCACAAACACTGACACCATCCTATCTTTTGAACTGACTTGGTGGTCTGGACTGGGGTAGTTTCTTAATTACAGCCCTCATCCAAACAGATTGAGGTGTGATCCAGGCTGAGGATGGTTGCAGCATCCTTTGAACTTCCTGAGGGCATGAGCTGGCCAGGGGCTGATAGCCTCCTGTGAATGGGATGTGAATCCAAAACAGGACAAGGGGTGAGGTTTTAAACTAAGAGGGAGACTTAGACTAGATAGAAGGGAGAAATTTTTGACACTGAGGGTCGTGAGACCCTGGCTCAGATTGCCCAGAGATGTGGTTGATGCCCTGTCCCTGGAAACATTCCAGGTGGAGTTGGATGGGGCTTTGAATGACCTCCTCTAGTTGTAGATGTCCCTGCTCAGTGCGGGGAGGGTGGACTAGATAGCCTTGAAAGGTCACTTCTAACCCAGACCATTTGATGATTCCACGCTGCAGGGCAGAGTAAATGCTGATTTCTGCCATTACAGGTCAGAGTCAGCTTTGAGTTGGTGACTTCGTTTGCTTCTTTGGCATGACCAGTTAGGGTTTGTGGACTTGGGGATGTTGGAATGCACAAGAATTGCTGGGTTATCCTTATGTAGTTCCTCATTGTAAGAGGTACAGCTCTCCCCTTTCCCTCCCTGTAAGCTTTGTGTGCTTCAAGGAGTTGCTGTAATAGCCAAAGGCTTCTGAAGTGAGGGATCCTGCAGAGTAGGAACCTTCTGCTGTAGAGATGAAGTGTTGTATTTCTAAATGTATGCAATAAAACTATCACAGTGGTTGCTGGGCCCATCACTTCTGTGGTACTGAAGCAGCTGTGATATTAGTTAGCTGCTGTGCCTTTGCAGTACCAGGTTTTGCTGTCTTATCTCCTGTCGCATGGAGTAATCTCCTATCTCCATGGATTTATCCCCTATCACATGGACTAATGTTACATGTGTAGTCTGGCAGCAGGCAGGAGAGGTTTGTCAGCCAGTTGTTCCATGGTTTCCTTCTGAGTCAACTGCTGGATCCAAGCAAAACTGGTATGAAGCAAGTATGGATGAGAGAGGTACCAGGAAGGTGGGAAGTTCTGAGCCTCTAGCTGAATGGCATCTTCTCTGGGATGAAGTGTTGGAGCTGGTACTGGCTTTCTGCTGAGGTGAGACCAGTGCTAGACAGGAGTGGAGAGGAAACACTTCACCAGAAGCCACTGGAGTTCTGCTGGTGTGTTCAGCGGATTCAGAGCGTTGCTACTCAAGATGGTATTGCAGTTTTATTTTTAGTGTTATTTTTTGGCTGGTGGTAACTACTGTTATCCTGTTCAATTCCTACAGGCTTTAGGGTGGAAGAGATGGATGTGGAGATGCTGTAACAACTTCATTCATCTTGTATTAAGAAATCCCCCTGGCAGTATGTCTAGTCATTATTTGGGAGGTGAAGTAAAGACAGCAGACAAAGATGTGGTGCCTGCTTTGAAGGCATTTTGTTGTATGCCAGTCCTTAAAGTTGCTGAATCTTGCTATGTCAAATGCTTTATGTTCACTAAAATCAAACTTGGCACCTTTCTATTCTGGTAGGTAAATACTTGTTCTGGTTTGTGACATTGGAAGACTTCTAGTAGTTTTAAGTTTAAAAAAAAAAACCAACAAAACAAACCTGAAATAACTAAAACCAAACTGCGTGTGCAGACACACACACAAAACCCAAAAGAACACAGTCAAAAAAGAAAATACTCCCCCCAAATCCAAGCCAAAGCCATGACTCATAATGCTTCTCTTTTCCTTGAGTAGAAGAATATCTTCTATATAGTTTTTCCTGATTTCAGTCTGCAAATTACTTGATTTAATAAACATAGCTCTGAAGAATGAACAAGTGAGAAACCTTGACTGGCACTGCAATAGAGAAACTCGTTTTGCCCTGGTTTTAATTTTGACATCTTTGAGCTTACCTTTACTCTGACTTCACACCTCTCTTTCCAAAGACTGCCTGTTGCTTGCAGCATCTTACCCTAAGGTGAATCATGTGTGACTGATCAGATGTAACCTTCTGAAAGAAAATGTTCTGTAGAAAGCTGTTGGGAGATCCTGTCGAGTAGGGTGCTCAATCAAATGGAAGGTGCCATGTTTGAGGTGGCCATCAGATTTCCTCATATTATTTGGAAAAGAACAAAAAGGTTAAGATACCACTCTTCTCGGATAATCCATGACAACAGCAGTTTTCCTTCTGTGCAGGATAGGTTTTTTTACCTCCATATTAATTCAAATTGCACTGCAGTAATCATACTTCTGTAATTGACAGGCAGGCCCAAGAGTATGCTTTTGCAGTGAGTGCTCATTCCATCATTCCATTATGCATAGTAACAGAATCCTCCTGAAAGGTGTCTCATCCTGAAAATTTCCTTGTTAAATTGATACTGACTGGACAGGTCTTGCTACACTTAGTATTTTATCACTTCTTTTAAGAGTCTTCAGCCCAGTAGAATTTTTCTAATATCCAAAGTAGCTCATTTTTTGAAAACAAAAATCTTCATCTCGTGTGTCTGTTACAGGACACACCACTTCATATGTCACTGGCAATGCACTGATGACCTGCTCAGCAGGGTGGCAAGGGCACAAGAGCACGTGCTCATCTCTGAGTGCCATGAGGCTTTAGATACCTGAACCAACTGTGTGTGCAGCAAGCAAGGACATCCTTTACAGAATCCTGGAGTAAAACTGTTCCTTTGCTTAACAGGGTGTTGCACATCTGTTGTGATCCATAGGGGTACATTGTTCAGACATGGTAGACTGAAATAAAAATCTTAGAAAGCTCTAAGAGCCTTGAAATGGGGCTGGAAGCTTCCTGGCAACATTGACCTTGTTTTGAATTGCTGCTCAGAACAACACACTCATAGAAACTTTTTACTGAAGCCTACTCGTGATAGAAATAGCATCGTTTATGCAGCCATTAATGAATTCTCCCTGAAGCTTTTTTCCTTGAAGGTGATCCCTTCATCTGCATTACAAATGCTGAAAGACTTAATACACTACAAAAGGACAACCTGTGACAGGTGTAGCTTTCTTTCTTGAGGCAAGTTCTGTGCTCAAAGCAAGGCTTAATCAAATGCATTGATTTTAGTATTGCTCTGTAAAGAGATGGTTCAATCTTCTTGTAAAAAAAGGAAATGAGAATGTTCTTTAATATGTGGCTACAGTATTCTTGTAGCTGTAGTACAGCTCCTGAAAGAAAACTAATTCTTGTGGCTTGCAAGATGATGATTTTGAGATGGAGTATGATTATTTAGCATGGAAGTTGGACATGCTGTTAGAAACCTTGGCTTTTACCCAGTTCTTTGTATTCTGGTGGTAGTGATATCTCTAAATAAGTGAGGAGGTATTACTTGGCTCACAACCCTGGGGGTGGGGGGATATGGGGCTGTGAAACTAAAAGTCCTGTTCACTTCCAGGTTCTCACAGTAAGATTTCAGTTCTGCTTTTGGCTGTTTCTCTACCCCACCATCTAAAGCAAAATTTTGCATCCCGAACATGAGTTTTGGATGAATAGTTTTAAACCTGTTGTTTCTACTTCCTGTATAGTTGTGTTTTAATAGAACATTGACATAACTCTACTTAGTGCCCAAATCAAGTATCTGATAAGCTTGAAGTTACTGCAGGGATGGTTGTGTGCATCAGTCTCTATAATATGCCTTAATGGTTATGAACAATATTTAATTTTGAAAATGATTACTTTCATGAGTCAGACAGAAAGCTGGTCTCAAAGCTGCTTTTGGAAGCAGCTTTACTCTGTGCTCTTTCACTTCTAAGTATAGCTCTAAGTGTAAACAACAAATCAGATGACATAAGACTCTCAGCTTCTTTATTATGATTTTAGGAGGGGGAATAATGGAGAGAATTGAACATTTCCTGCTGGGGTGAGCCAGAGACTTGCTAAAACCTTCTGAATGAGGAAAAGCCATTGAGTGAGCTCTGCTGCTGAAGCTGTGTTGCTTCTGTGCTTTAAGACTCTCCTCTCACCTAAACAAACAAGACAATTGATGATTGGGAATAGGAATGTCTCACACTCCCAACTTGAGTGGCTCTTCTGTCTCGTGCTTTACTCAGAGTTCTTCAAAATTGTGATATCCCTCTAAATGGCTTTTGCTTTTTATGAGCTGTCAACTCTCCACAAAGAATGCTTTGTTGAAAAATTGCCAACCAATTCAACTGAAAGCCAAGATGCTTTGTCATTTTGCTGCTTTGCTTATTTATAGGAGGGTGGTGGTGATTGTCTCTTGGGTTTGCAAAGCAAAAATAATAAATCATTTTGGTAACATGAGTGGAGATGTACCTGGAGTACTGTGGTTGGTTCTGAGGCCTCCATCACAAGAAAGACATGGACCTGCTGGAGTGAATCCAGAGGAGGCTATGAAGATGATCAGGGGCCTGGAGCATTTCCTCTAGTGAGGAGAGTTGAGTGAGTTGGGGTTCATCAGCCTGGAGTAGACAAGGCTCTGAGAAGACCTTATTGTGAAGTTAAAGTATCTGAACAGAGCCTACAAGAAATCTGGGGAGGGACTTCCTACAGGGCTTGTAGTGATAGTATGAGGAATAATGACTCATCCTACGATGAGGAATTAACTGCAAGAGTGGAGATTTGGATTAGAAATTAGGAAGAAGCTCTTTACTCTGAGGGTGGTGAGACACTGGAACAGGTTGCCCAGGGAAGCTGTGGATGCTCCAACAATGGATGTGTTCCAGCTTTGAGCCACCTGGTCTAGTGGGTCTAGAGGTGTCTGTGCCCATGGCAGGATGGTTGGAACAAGATGATCTTTAAGGTACCTCCAACCCAAACCATTCTGTGACTATGTTTTCTGAAGTCTCCAGTTTTCACAGATACAGCCTGACAGGTGAGGGTGATGGTCATACTTCATTCAGGATTTTAATAGTCCCTTTGGCTTTCAGTCTCTTGTAAGTCTGGGATTTTTGTTTTTCTTTGCATTTGGTCTTTTTGGTTTAAGGTTTGTTATGATGGTACCTGGCCTCTGCAATAGAATTACAGTAAGTACTGCTATTAGCAAAGTCATTTCTGCTTCTATCGACTGTAGCAATCTTAAAGAGGATGTGTTTTGCTGCATATCCTACTGAGAATGATGTTCCTGGGGTCAGGGAGAAGACAAACTTGTACTTTAGTGAGGTGTGTGGGTTCATATTTAATTCCACTCAAAATACAGGAAATCATTTGGCACGTACAAGACAGCCGGGGCTCCGGCCCAGCCAACACGGGTTTAGGAAAGGAAGGTCCTGCATAGCCAGTTTTATTTCACTCTGTGACTGGGTGACCCGTCTGGTAGACGAGGGGCAGGCTGTTGATGTGGTCTGCCTAGACTTCAGTAAAGCCTTTGGCAAAGTCTCCCCCAGCATCCTCCTGGAAAAGCTGGCAGCCCGTGGTGTGGACAGGTGCACCCTTCGCTGGGTTAAAAACTGGTAGAATGACCGGGCACAGAGAGTGGTTGTGAATGGTGCTGCATCCAGTTGGTGTCCGGTGACCAGTGGTGTCCCCCAGGGATCAGTGGTGGGCCCAGTTCTAGTCAACATCTCTACTGATGACCTGGATGAGGGGATCAAGTCTAGTGTTAGTAAATTTGCAGATGACACTAAGTTGGGGGGGATATTGGCCTGCTGGAGGGTTGGGAGATGCTGCAGAGGGACCTGGACAGGCTGAGTCAATGGACTGAGGCCAGTAATATGAGGTGTAAAAGACCAAGTTCAGGGTCCTACACTTTGGCCACAGTAACCCCATGCAGTGCTAGAGACTGGGGGATCAGTAGCTGGAGAGCAGACTGGCAAAGAGGGACCTGGGAGTACTGGTTGACAACTGGTTGAACATGAGTCAGCAGTGTGCCCAGGTGGCACAGAAGGCCAATGGCATCTTGGCTTGTA
>JANIJG010001929.1:0-53904 GCA_024611175.1 Megaceryle torquata | reverse complement strand
ACCCTTCTGATCTCTAATAAACGAAGTTTGCTTTACCAATCATATTGATTGTCTGCATCTTCCCTCGCCGCTCCGCACAAGGGTCTCAAGTTATATACTCATGTTTCTTTGGCAAGAGATGGAAAGTAGGTCATTCTAGTAAAATGCTTTTCCCTTGGGCCTGATCTTCTAGTGTTTGAGTAAGATTTCGGGGTTTGGGTTAATGTCTGGTGGTTATGCTCCTAAGTGATCAAGGTAGTGCATAGTAAAGCTGTAGAAATTTAAGAGTATGATCTCAAAAGTCAATTTGTACACATTTAATATAGTAGATGCTGACATTTTGGACAATTTTAGTGCAAAGCTTCTGAGCTTCACAGCATAGTCCTAATTATTGCTTAGAACTAAGTTAAGAGGTCTGTTCTCAGAGTTTTAGTTGTGGACTAACAGGCTCCAGTTTGGGCGAAGGGAAATCAACTATGAAGATCTGTATGACAGGAACAATACAAAGTCTAAACTCAGATAAAGCAACCTCAGGAGTTCTCTGTAGGGTTCTGCCATAATCTTTTTTAAAGGAAAAAAGCACCCATTTAACACACTTTTGCTAGGATCCAACACTAAGTCATTCTTTAGAGGTAGATTCCTCTGTAATATGGCTGAAGCATGGGGGTAGTAGGGCTAGATTTTGAAAAATCTCTTTACTTCAAGTGATGTGGGAAAGAGAAATTAGGTAATCCAAATTTAGAAAAGCTAATACAAAGTATGTGTTAACTAACATAACATAATGAGCACATTTGCCTTTGACCAACTTGTTTGTAAACAGGTCTCTGGGCCATAACATGTTTTAAGTGACAGCAGGTAGAGGAGAGCACAGTGCAAGGGGCATGTCCTATGTATCATGTGCTTGGCATCACCGTGCTGCTGTCACAGGTCTACTTAATCCACAGTCCATGTAATCCCCTCCCCAGTAATCAAGAGCTATCCACCTCATGCGAAAGGAATGGAAACAGCACCTGAGTTCTGTGACCAGAGTCTTGCTTTGCAAATTTATTTCTAATTTTTAAAAGCAGAAAAAACTCTCCAGCACTTATCATATTTTCATATTGGAGGGTGACTGGAAACCAGTGTAACTGATTTTGCTAGGAGAAGCAATACATTTTTAGCTCTGGAATTCCTTGGTGTGATCTGTGATTTTCATTCTCAAAGGTAAACAGATAAATCCTCAGAGTCAAAATTTGCTCCTTGGATCTGACATCACAACCATTGCCTTTACTCTTCATAATTTTGAAAGTATTGCATAGAACAAATAGCCTAATACTATTTCACATGAGCCTGGTCTGGGTTTTTTTGGTTGGTTGGTTGTTTTTTGTATTTTCACATTATTTTTGTTTCATAACTTTCTGGCCTGATATGTATGTGGCAACAGTTTATTGCAAAAGATCCCGTGCAGCTTTATATATCCTACAAATAAGATACAGCAATGATCACGCCCATTGCTAACTTGCAACCTAGTTTGTTTTTGTTTTTGTTTTTGTTTTAATTTTTAGTTACTTTTTAAGGATTTGTTATTCTTTAAGGCAAAAAACTAAGAAAAAAAAGATAATGGCTAACAAACTCCGGGGGAAATTCAGATAGACACCAGAATTAGATTTTTCAAATCTTGTCTTGCAGAGCCCTTTTCTGTTTGCAGTGGGACTACTGTTTTATCTCTTAAGCTGTGTCATTTCTATATTAACTATATTATTATTTTTAATTACAGTTAGGTATATTACTATATCTGTGAACTGCTGGGTGGCAAATAATGTTGCATCTTAAAGACCTAATATCGCATAATAAAAAGGCCTAGTAATTAATACCTCACAACAGCTGCTGAGACAGATTCTCAGCAAAGCCCTTTCCTTGGTCTTGACCTAAGAAAAGACTTCAAACCTGATTCTGCTCTGAAGACGAGATATTTGTCTTCCCAACTCTAAGACCAATAATATTTAGGGAATTGTTCTATAGATACATATATACAGAACAGTATATTTCCCAAGTGTTATGAGGCATTTTGAATCTTCTCTTACAGCACAACAATCTATCAGCCAAGTAATACACATGAAGATTATTTTCTTACAAAGATTCCCATTCTACTGTGAAACTGTGGGCACAGAAACAGCTGACCTTTCCTTCAGCACCCCTGAGAGGTAGAAACTCGTGAGAACAATGTGGAACTCACATTTGCAATAAAAGGAAATTATTGTTCGTTTAAATAGTAACCAGTAAGCTGCTTATCATGCATTAGCCCCTTCTTAACATTTGAATATGTGGTAAGAAATTCTGGAGAGGAGATTATGGAGCTGAACATGCTGTCAGCAGAGTGTGTGGGTGGAATATAAACATATGAACTGTGCATAAATAAAGGCCTTTGTTATAAGTAGTCCTGGTTCCATTGATTCTTTAAATACCAGGTATTTGGAATTCTTGGGGTTTTTACTTCCAGTTGGAGAAGGAAAGAAAATTATACCAAAAAGTCACACGCTGCATATAGCTAAACCAAGCCACAGGCTGGATGACAGAACCATGTAGCGCCAGCACAAAAGGAGCACGGACTTCACAAGTGCCACAGAAGGTTGCCCAATATCATGACCTGATATCATATCTGATAAATCCTATTATCGTATCAGCCAAAGAGAAGCTGAAAAATGGTAACAGAATCAATACATCTTGTAGCTGTTTTGCACTCAATTTTTTATGATTTTATAGCTTCCCTCCTCTGAGAAACTCTAGTATTTTCAACAATGATTACATTCTGATTTAGAATTTAAACACAGACAGATTTTTGGGTTTTTTGATTGTTTTTTGCTATGATGCTTTTTGGGTTTTTTGATTGGTTTTTGCTATGATTTTTTTGGGTTTTTTGATTGGTTTTTGCTATGAAGAAGAAAATGAAGGGTTATTTGGAAATGTTTCAGTGTGAATAGTGAAATATTGCCTCTGAATAAGTCATTTTGGTAATTCTAAAATATATGAACCAAATTAATATTAATACAGAGCTAAAACCAAATGAGTTTAAATAGTTTACCTCACTAGAAGTAAACTGGTTATTAAAAATAAGAGTGGAAGCAATTCTTTTGTTCTTTTACAATTGAAAATTGCTGAAACAGATGTATTATTTCCATAAGAAAGAGTTTTCTGAAGTAAGAAACTGTTCTATGTTGTTTGTCTGGAATTCAGTTGGAACTGATATAAAAAATTATTTTTATCTATTCATCCTTTGGCCAAATTTTAAATCACAAACATTTGAATAATTCTACTCTTTGAAGAAGTGCAAGATCCTGCATCTAGGCCGGGACAATCCCAAGCACAAATACAGGCTGGGTGATAAGTGGATTGAGAGCAGCCCTGCAGAGAAGGACTTGGGGATGCTGCTTGATGAAGCACTTAACATGAGTAGTCAATGTGCCCTGGCAGCCCAAAAAGCCAACTGTATCCTGGGCTGCCTCAAAAGAACAGTGTCCAGCAGGTCAAGGGAGGTGATTCTGCCATTCTACTCTGCTCTGGTGAGACTCCACCTGGAGTACTGCATCCAGCTCTGGAGCCCCCAGCACAAGAAGGACAGGCATCTGTTGGAGGGGGTCCAGAGGAGGGTCACAAAGATGATCAGAGGGCTGGAGCACCTTTCCTATGGGGACAGGATGAGGGTGAGTTGGGGCTATTCAGCCTGGAGAAGAAAAGGATCTGCAGAGACCTTATAGCTGCCTTCCAGTATCTGAAGGGGACTTACAAAAAAGCTGAGGAGGGACTTTTTACAAAGGCATGCAGTGATAGGATGAGGGGCAATGGCTTTAAGCTGTATGAGGGTAGATTTAAACTAGATATTAGGAAGAAATTCTTTACAATGAGGGTGGTGAGACACTGGAACATGTTGCCCAGAGAAGCTGTGGATGCCTTACCCCTGGAAGTATTCAAGACCAAGCTGGATGAGGCTCTGAGCAACCTGATCTAGTGGGAAATGTCCCTGCCCATGGCAGGGGGGGTGAAACTAGATAAGGGCCCTTTCAACTCAAGCAATTCTATGATTCTATGATCATCTTCACTTATGCTTATAGGCCAGGCCAGTGACAATTAAACTAAGAGCCACATAAAGGACACCACAACCTTTATTCACCTTAAACCAACTATACTTTCCTTACGCTAATAATAGTTGTTGGCATCTGCAGACACTCTTTGCTTTCACAACAGAAATATGTGAATGTATTCCTAGAACGTATGGGTGGTTGCTTGTCACTTCTCGGTCCCTTTTTTGTAATGGTTACTTTGCCCATTTTCTCATTCATATTTTCTCACCCCCTCATATAGAGGGACACTCTGGGACATTCCTCACTATTTTATACTTAGTTGTAAGATTTCTCATTCTGAAATAAGTAATCATGAAGCTTATGGTAGGTGTTTCTTTGACCAGGAGTATTGGCATCTTTCCCAGCTCTGCTCTATTGCAAGACTAAGGACTCCTCACTTCCTGATACTTCCGTATTTCATCCCTTTGCCCCTTGTCCTGTTCCTGATTTCTCTGTTCCTTCCCCCTCTGCTTCCATGTTTGTATGCTCCCTATCTTACCTTCATTCTTCTGCCACTCCTCTGATCCTAGGCTTAGCAAATTTGATTAGCTAAATTCAGAAAGACAAAAGTGAATAGTTTGCTGGGTTAGAAAGCTGAATTGGCTTAGCAAGGGGCAGCTAAACAAATAGCTGTGGTAGGAACCAGCTGGTGGATTGGCTCTGTCTGTAGCATAACTTCACCTTAAGACAAAGGTCAGCGCAGCGCTCAGGCACGTTTGGTAATCATCTTATCCTGTGACTGGTGGGCAGCCCCTGCTTCTCTCCCTTGGGTGTACAAGGGAGAGGGCACAGCACAGTAGCACAGTGCAGCCAAAGCTGGTTAGTGGGTCAGTCAGCTGCTTCTGGCACAGGAAGAGACTGACCTTCACAGGCTCTGCTTTCTGCCATTCACCCAAGAAACATCACGAAAAACAGATGGCTGCTGTATATGCCTTCATTCTTCCACAAGTCTCACCTTTTGTAGTTTCTGTCTCTGTTGTGACAAGTGACAAAAGGGTGGAGACTTGGAGACTTTTCGGTCTGTCCTCCACATGCAAATCTGCTCTCTGTATACCCCAGGCACATAAAGATGCCCCCTGATATATTTCTGATGTCTGTATGCGTGCCTTCTGAGAAATCCTTAAATTGTGTACGAAACAGTATTTGTCACCTTCTTATGCCTTAAATTCTTGTCCATGTACTGGGAAGGCACAAAATCCCTTTCTCCCCTTCCCCAATCCATTCTAATCTACTAATCTAGGTCACTGTGTCACACCACCACCCCATGTTCACCACTCCCCCCCTTCCTTCCCAGATGTTGAATGTTTGCTTGCTCTAGGGAATTTATCCGTGGAGTGATTTGTCAGTTATGTTGTGAAACAACCAGAGTCTGATCTTAATCCCCAGATGGTACATTCAGAGAAACTTAAATTCAACTTTACCCACAGTGATAGATCTGGCCCTGACTTGTCATGTGGAATGAATTATATTACTGCAAAAATAGGAGTAAATATAGTGATTGTCCTTTTCCTAACTAAATACTGACTTTGGTTAACCGAGGAAACAAGGTTTGTTTGCTTCGGTCAATTTCAAGAGCAGAGAATAAAGTTTATTAATCTCCCTGGAGTCAAGTTCTGAATAAGAAGATTCTCTATTTCTATGCACCCCTCTTCCAGGGAGCACTGTCCTGTCTGCTAGCCTGCTGCCCACTGACTGCCCACTCAGCTCTGTTCAGTGTGCACACACCTAGAGCTAGAGCTTAGCATCATTTCATGGGGGCATTTCAAAGTTCATGTATTATGCACAGGAACCTTCAATGTCTCATCTGAGTAATATGGTTTTCTGGCATAATTTAGGGGACATATTTTGATATCTCTCTACTCAGAGAAGTCTTCCATGTGGCTTTGCCTACCTCCATTGTACCATGAAAAATAATACATATATCTACAGAACTAGCAGCATAAGCACTGAAATACAATTCTAGGTCTTCTGCTGCATCATAGAGTAACACCTCAGTTTATAAACATATCACAATCTGTTAGCATAAATGGTTTAATTACATAGACACATATATGCTTGTAGACACACCTTCTGACCTTGGTGTCTGCTTACATTTTTCAGACTTTTTATGAGTAGTGAGAGAATGCTGTTCTGTGTGGGGCCATGGAAATCCTGGCCCCAAAGAGCAGGGTGCAGTGTCTGGAAATACCAAGATTCAGTCATGACTAGCTCAGTTTGTCTCAGTCCCTGCCCAGTAGCTGTTACTGGGCTGTTCATTCAATCTGGCCAAATATTAGACCCCACCTTCTTCTATAGACCAGCATATAGGAGACCATACTGCAGCCTACAGCAAGTGCTTCCATATCCAAAGCTCTGTAGGTATCCATTTAATGGCTGAACTCCACACCTAATAATTACTGAGGTTATGTTATGTTTGGAAACATAATTAAGATTATAATAGGGAACAACTGAAGTAAAGTTTTCCCTTTCTATTTGCTATGTGGATAATGGTGAGAGGTTATTTCTCAAAGAGGTATTTGAAAGCTGTGTGCTCTAAAGTCAGAGTGCTAAGGTGTACCGGTGTGCATAGGGAGCACAGAATATGGCCTAGGAACACATCTAGCCAGGCAAAGCTAGAAAAGGGACAGGGTGAAGGTTAGAGAGAAAGACAAAAAGATCAGTCTTAGGAGCTCTGTTTTGTAGACACTTGGCCATGGCCTCTAGGCTTAAGAAGCCTGTTGCGTCAAAGTAGGGTGAATCCTCAAGACACCACGTAGCTGTGGAAGCTGTAGCACCTGCTCAGTAGTCATTGGCTGCTCTTTTCAATGACTCGTGACAATAACTGTTAGAAGGTGACACCAACTGGGTTTACATTACCAAGACAAGCACCTTCCTGGCATTAGGACTGTTGCCACTTATGCTACTGCCTGTCCTTGAATGCCCCTCTGCTTTGCCCTTTTCCTTTGCCTTTTAGCCTTTGTAGGCAGCAGACTCCTTGCTTTGTTGCTGTAACACTAGGCAGCACTCCAGCCTTCCTCCAGCATGTGCTGCAGCTCTGTCCCCATTAATCTGTCCAAAAGTCTTTTCAAATTGGAAAAACATTGTTAAACATGGGACTTTCTCCTGTTGTCAGATGCAAGCAAACTGTTCTCTCCAAAGAAAATATTTATTAGCAATGGGAAAACTGTGAAAGCCAGCCCTTGACATCAATAATCCAAGGGCTGTCTGCCCATGGGAATTTAAAAATCCAGAAAAACCTTTTCATGGATCCCTTCTTAAAGAGACATTAAGAGGTTTATTGAGCCTACAGCTAAAAATATTTTCATGCAGGTCACCACTGATGGGTGAACTGAGATTAGCTATAATTCTTTCAAGGAACGTGTAGAGACAAACCACTCTTCCTGGATCAGTTTCTAAATAGGTGGGGTAGGGGTGCAGCTAGTTTGAAAAGGTCTTTAGACAAGTCTGAAGTTACCAGTCACTTTGTAAAAACCAGTTTCATATAAACCACATTCAAATCCAATGTCCGACAGAAGGAACATGTAGGGTTAATTTTCCCCATTGTTTGATGGTAAGGTCCAGCTAGAAGCTCTGATGAATCCTAGAAGTACAAAAGGTCTGATGTCAGATGGAGGTCTATTGGACACAGCTTGCCCAGTCCATATCCCAAACTGCCCACAAGCACTTTATTCATCCTGAGTTGTAGAGACCTCAGTCAGGTCTCAGCCCTCAAAAAGCCTTTCAAAATGCAACAAACACTGATAAAATGTATTCCTAGAACTCCTAATGTTGTGAGTTGGCTGTGATGTCCCCGGCTGAGGGGATGCATCCATTCCCTTCCTTGTTATCTACTGCTAGCTTTAGTGAATCCAGAACTTCAGTTCAAGTTTTCTGCTTAAACCAACACACCATTATTCCTTTTCCCTTCCTGAAAAATCTAACCAGACCAAAGATGTCCTCAAAATTTACCAAGTCTCCTGACCGAAGCCTTTACAGACTGCCTCCTAGCTCTGAAAAAAAAGCGTGCATACTTCCAATTCATCTGCCTAAGAAATATACACAGAAAATGTGGAAAAAAAGAAAGCTGTCCCCACACCTTCTTGTGATCTTCCAGTTGCAGCTGAGTAATTCCTCAGATCCTCACCTTTAAAAAGAGCAAGAGATAACTGAATGACCACTTAACTGTTTTGCAAATAAACTTAAGGAAATTTGTTCAGCATTGCCATCCTGTTTACCATTTATCAATTAAATATTAGATTTTTTTTTTTTCCCCCAGAGTGGAATGGACATGACATTATTTTAATTTCTGCCAAGATTTCTCTGTTCTCTTTCATGTACTGTGGCCTGCCTGTAGCACACAAGAGTCTAGGTCAAAGAAACAGTGCCCCACAGTGCCAATAAGGAATAGTTCTATGTTGTATTGTTCCTAATATCTCTATATTTCTGTTTTTCTTGTAAAGAAAAATCTTATTCTGTATAAATTCTGTATTTCATTCACTGATATTCTGGCAGAAGCTTGACTCCCTCATAGAAAATCATTCTCAGTTAAGCACTTACTGTCAACACCCTCACACCTTTTATTTCCTCCTCCCAATAAAATCTCTGAACTTACAGAAGACTACAGCTTATCCTCTCTCATCATGGTGTATTTGGTGAGGTGAATGAGTAGGAAGAGAAGCCATCAAAATAACACAACTGAGAAGCCGACACAGAAGCAAAGAAGTAAGAATGAACAGCTGAAGTTGGGAGAAAGAGGACAAGGAAGTAACCAGTAACCAAGAGAAAATGTGGTGGAATGGACATCTGAAACTGTTCTCTAATATACTATGCTTTTTGTGGGATCAGGGACGTACTATGTGCTGTCATTGCTTCACAACAGGAATGGTGAAGTTTGACATATACAAAATAGATGCTTCTATTGAGTTTGAAGTGACAGTCCTAATTCTATTTAAATATTTTATCTTTTGATAAAAAACATTCCTGATGTCAAGTAAGCTTGATTAATTGGTAGCTTCCTGGAATGACAAAGTAAGGCAGATCCTCAGAGCGACTTTGCAAAGCATGACAGTGCAGCCAAGCTTGTCAAATGTTCATTTCACAATTAGAAAAGGGTATAATATAGAGAAAGACTGTAAAAGAAAAAAAAAAAAACAAAAAAACCCCAGACCTTTAAAACTTTAAATAACTCTTAAAAGAAAAATACCAGAAAAGAGATTGCAGAGCAGAGAAGAACACTGTATTACATGAATGTAATTTTCCTAAGTTTTTTGAGGGGTATATATCAAGCATATATGAATCTGCAAATACATTATAATTATACATTATAATAATAAAAGGTCCTTGCTGCAGCTCATAAGATCCAGTTAAAATCTCTGAATGCTCTTTCCATTACAGTCTATTTTCTGTATTTCAGTAGTTTAATTTCTCTGTGAAACAGCAGATTCAGAGGACCTCAGTATTTATTATTAATGAAATATCATGTGTAGAAAATATAACCCCTGTTTTTCAAATTCCAACTCTTTTGCCCTCCTTTACAAAGAAGGAATAAGAAGCAGATCTAAGATCTAATTGCTCACCTACTTCTTGTAAACCACAAGGAATCATATATACAAACAGACCTTTTTTGGTTGAGGCTTTGCACTTAAAACTAAGATTTGTTGTGATCTAATGGACAATGTATCACTAGACATTTACAGGAGAAATAACATAATGCTCAAGTATTTAGCTGATATAAATTGTCACAGAGCAAAAATTGAATGGTGGTGTAATATTTATAAGTAAATATGTGACAAGTAGTCTAGTAACTAGTGTTTTGTTTAATCTTTCAGCTTTTCTCTCATAATGCCAACAGCAGAAATCTAAAAAGCAGGTCTAGTACAGATTAATTCAGTCCCATTCACAGGATTTGCAATCTTGGTAGCTGGAAGGCACATTTACAAGCAGTGGGGATTCTGGGTTCTCAATTCCAAAGCCAGACCTATGAAGCCAAGTTTTCCTTTCTTATTATTTTTTTCCAGCTTCATTTGCATGTAACAGCATAGAACATAATGTTGATATAAATTGAGTGAGAGAAAAGCCAAGTGCAAGAGAACTAGAAATGGATTTAGTTTGTTGTGCAAGAAGGAACACAACCTTTCAGGTCAGATTTTCAAAATCTGAATTTCTTGCTAAATTCTGACAACTTAGCTTTTGCAAATGTAACCGTATAATTAAGGGACAGCTTAAACATGAATTTAAACATGAACGGGGGTTGGACTCGAAGATCTCCAAGGTCCCTTCCAACCCCTGACACCCTCTGTGATATAAAGGATAGGTTCATGTAGTACCCAGAAGTGGGGAGGAAAACAGGACTCTCTATTGCAGCTAAAGTGCTATTCTTCTGTTTATTTGCTTTCTACTTGCATATATTATTTACTTAGGCTATGAGGTGTCATTTTTTAACCATAATACATTTAAATTCATATTTTAATCGAAGACTGCTTCATCCCTGTGACAGAGGAGAGATGAAAAGCAATGCAGTTTATGCTCAATGTGTCCCTAGTGTTGAGGGACGACAGCTGGTAATCACAGCTGTAGCTCTCAATTGGAAACCATGCCCTTGAAAAGAGAAAGAAACATTTGAAGTTGCATCAGTCACTGCAGTTTCAGTCTGTGAATGCAAATTGCATTGTCTGAAATTGCAGTGCAGGGAATTGTATTCTTTTTTTTTTTTTTTTTTTTTTAATTGCCCAGAGTTACACTGCTATTAAGTGTATTCTCCAGCACTGGAAATATTGCTAGCTGAGCCATACTTCCTTATTATTTTTTACAACTAAAAAGTATTCATTTTGAAACACGGCAATTCTGGCACTGGTATTGACTATTGCAGTACAAGCCAAAAGCAATGGAATCACTGAAGACCAAGGACATTCTCTTTAATTTGTAAAATATGAGCCTGGCCACAAGCTCACATGGTAAATCTATGGAGCAGTTGTGTCTTCTCCATATCCCTGCTCCCCTTTCTGGAGATGACTGCTCCCACAGCAAAGCTAGTGAAAGCTATGGGAGCGTATATTATTTGCTTCAGTGCAGAGTCACATGTTGTAGTTTAATTTGCTATAGAAACGCAGGAGTGACTGAGCTAGCCTGGATAACCTAGTAGTAAAACAGATTAAAGGAGAGCTCACACAGTGAGTGTAGATTGCATTGGCAGGCTCTTGGGGAGGAGGAACACGCAACCAAAACATGGCAACTTCCCATCATCTGAAAACAATGTCTTTCTCCAGGTGAAGGTCACATTGGGAATGAGTAAACAGTAATTCTAGTCAAAAGGTAGTGCTCCATTTGAGAACTAATTTTGACAAAAATAATGCAGGCTGCTTGTTAAGCACAGCCTGTCTGTATACACAGAACGTATAGTGGTGCTCTTGGAGAACCTCTACAGGCTATCCGGTTTCAGTGCACTTAGTAATGTAAATACCTAGGTAGTTTAGGAAACATTGATGCTTGTTGAACAGATGGCCCTCTATTATGAATGAGAGATGAAGCTCAGTAATGGATTTGAGTCTATATGTGAAAGGCAGAGCAGACTTACCCAAAGAGCATTTCCTGCCCAAATGTACCACCACAGCTGAAGCCTTTACATCCCTTGTTACAAAGGAAAGCCTCATCTTCAGCAGCAGTTCAGAATATCACCTTCAGCTTGACCTTCTGAGCAGAAAAAATTAAGCTGTACTTTGGAAGCCTACAGCTGAGTGAGACAATAGTAAGGACTTGGACAATTTCACTATTGTTAGAGAGTGCCCCTGTGCATTTTCCCTTTCCTAGTGACAATTTCAAAAATCAAACACACCTTGTAAAGCACATTTGGCAGTTGCACCTCAATACCTAACAGCAGTAATATGAAAAGTTAAGGCTCTCTGGGCTGGTATTTAGAGACTTATACAACAAATGTCTCCATAGCTTTCTAGCTTGAATAACTGGGACTGAGAAGTTCTTTTCATATTCTCCTGTTTTTCTTGTTTCTGACACATTCCTAAGTGCATAAGACCCTTGGAGTTGCTTTTGCAGTTTTAGTAAACCTCTCTCCAGATCACCTCCATGATGAAAGTATTCATCCTGCTACAGCCTTTCAGAACACCCATCACTGATTTAGTAGCTACTGGCTTGGAGTTAAATTGTCCAGGAAGCTTTTATCTGTGCTAACAGCATTTGAAAGCCTTTCATGTTCATCTGCACATAGCTTCTTTAGAACTGGCTTTTGCCTTACTTCATATTGATTTCTCAAATGCATCCAAAGAAATCTCCTTTACCACCCATTTCAAAATGGTGGCAAAGATTCAGTGATAGCTGAATTTATCCTGAGTTCAGTCAGTTTGAGGAACTCTCTACCACAATTTTTAAGAACAAATAGAAAAATGAAAACAAATAATACAAATTTAATAAAAAATGTGTTACCTGTAGGGCCCTTGTGCTGCATACGAAATCCCAGCCTGTTCACAACTGCATCACTAAGCTGGCCAGTGACCCCAGCACTCTGCCCAGTACCAGGGAAAAGAAGCCAAAGACTCCTGGGATGAAGTTATGAAGTTTTCCTGCCTCCTGGATCCAAAACTTTTCCAGTCCACAGCATCCAGAGGAAGCATGGGGGGCCCTTCATTCTCACCCAGTGTATAACTAGGCCAGTCCAAGGAGTGTGGGGATGTGATGGGAATTTTAAGCTTTCTCATGTGTTTTTCGTCTTTGTTTGCCCAGGTCCTCATTCAGGGTTCTTTAGTGTAAACACAAGAGAGGCTCTTCTGTAAGAAAGTAAGACTTAATTCTGAGGCTTAATGTAGTTAGTCAGTTCAGGTGGCATCTAAACACAGGCAGCCTCAAACACCTTGCCTTCTGCTCCTGGAATGGCTTCCTGCACAAGCCACGCAGGGTACTGAACATAACCAGAAGAGCCTGCAGTACTAGGTCAGAAATTCCCAAGCCTGTCAATGTAGAACTTATTGGGCAATAGCTTCTTTTTAACAGCCTCTTTCTGCAGCAATTGTCCTTCCTGTGTCCGTTCTTGATACAAACAAATTTTCTTTCCTCTAAATCCTGTCTCACACAAACGATACTAAATGTGTGGGCATCAGGTGTTCCCTGAGTAGATTTGTGTTGTTCATCTCGATGGATTTTCACACATACATGTCCTGGTGGAAGAGTTACTAAACTTGCAACAGAAGACAAATAAGTAAGTTATAACAGACTTGCAAAGTTGTTGCTCTCCTATGAAACTAAAGGTTGAACAAATATGAAGTATTGGGAGTTGGAGTTTGTGGTGGGGAGGACACAGCACTGGATATGTGGCAAACACTCACATCTAGCTCAGAAGAGGATGCTGCAAGGGAGGAGCCTTTAGTAAATCCATCATAAGACACTAAGACACTAAGAGTTATATATCTATATTCAGGATAAGTATGGAAAGAAGGGGGCTAATAACTTGGGAGGGAACATCAAGTAAATTAGAGCAAAACTGGGATTAGAAACTAAGACTTCTATTTCCCATTCACAGGCTTAAACTTCAAAACAATACTATCTCTCCTGGAGTACATTTGATCTGTATTTTTTCTCTTATTAAAGACTAAGCCTACAACCCTAAGTCATATGATCAGTCCATATAAACTAGTGAGAAAAGTCAGGATCCAGCATTAAATGTAGTTGTTTGGGTTTTTTTTAAACCTAGCACCTATGCTTTCTTAGCACTCAGTGCCTCAACTATGATAATAAAGGTAATTAGGAAAAATAGCAGGTTATTATACTCCAAAGGCTCCACATTATATTTAGCAAACATGTAGACTTGCTACTGAAGGTATAACATACGGTGTAAGAAAAACATATAGAGCTATTTACCAGCCTAATTAATGAGTCTGGTTAAGATAAGTCATATTACACCTGAACATATGACATACTCTTGAAAGATTGTCACCCCTGTCTTCATTACAGGTTCACCCACAGGAGATGACTGCAACGGTTTGCAGCATACACATTACATCTGAAGTATGCACCGGTGCTTTCAGGCTGATGCTGCATCCAGAATCCTCATGATACTGTCACATGCCAGCAGATACTGTACCATAGTCCTTGTGATTGTCTGAACAACCATATTATTAGCTATAAGTATTAAGGTCAGGATGGAGCTGGAGGTGGTTTGGAACCAAAAAGCATTCCGTTTTTTTGCAGCTTTTTAATAGTCAACATGTAGATTTGGCAGCTGAAAGATGGAACTGCTTCATTTCCAAATCCAGCAAGTTCCCCTAAAAGAGCCTGCTCTTCCATTTGTATATATATCACTTCAGAACTTGAAGGGAAGAGTGGCTTTGAAGCCTGGCGTATAGGAATGCACAGCAGTAATGTTTGTTAATCTCCATCACAGACATGGGGGCATGATCAGGCCACTATTAACTCATACTGCTGTTCTTGCAGAACCAGTTGTGGCATCTTACATTCAGGGAAGCTTCAGTCAGTCCTATGAAGTCACTGTTGGGTACCTGAGGGATGTTCTCACCATGCCTTATGCAATCCATGCAGGTGACGCTGTAGGCATTACTCACATCCCTTCCTTCTCTCTGCTGAACAGACTTTTTGTGTTAAGAGTAGAGGAAGAGCCTGGCTTCTCCCTTGCTGAGCCACATAAGCCTTCAGGAGTGCACTTTATACAAAGAGCAACAGGTGGCATCGGAAGGAAGGTACATCCTGAAGGGTACTACAGTCACTGACACCACTCACACAAAGAAGCCTTAAAACATGGGGAAAGCCTAAGCTGCAATTTCTCAAGTGCTAACAGCTCTTCTGGCTGCACTCCATTTATATAATAAGAAATGTTATTCAAACACTCATATGAGAAAATGTCTCCCTCCCCTTCAGCTACTACACCAGTGTCTGGAATACTTGTGAGGGGGATTTATGTTGACCTCTGCTCACCAAAATTCAGAACTGTGGGAGAAGGGAATGGAGATAGATATACACAGATAGCTAAAGCCATCTACAACCCACTCACCAGGACAACTCACCAAAAATATTGGTACACCTCCTGCATTTCTCCTTTGAAGCAATACCACAGCTTGCTGCTTAGTTTTGGTTATTTGCCTTTTTTGTGTTCTTGCCCTCATTTCATGTGTGATGTATATGATGCATCAGCAAAGTGGTCACATGTTTCCTTATACTGTTTAGGCTGGTGGTAAAGCAAGCTTACCTTATCTGAAAGCCTCTCCCTACACAGCCTGCTGGAAAGTGTAGTGCTACGAATAAAGATGATACGTGATGTCTACATGTACTCACAATCCAAGTCTGCTGAATTTGAAATGCTGTAGGGTATAATTTTAGAAGCACTGTAAATTTGTGAAAAATATTATATGGTAAGGACCTGCTTCAGAGTTGGCACACTGAGTGATGTGCATTGCTACAAAATTTAATGCTGAGTGGTCTTCTGCAGTCTGGGACACTGAGAAACTGGCTATTTCAAGTACCAGTTATGAACACTTTAGAGAGAAATACAAACCCTTGCTCTCTGACCATACTGAGAAGGATAACATCAAAGAAATAATGATTTGCATCAATTTTGACTCCTAGAAAGACCATAAATCTTGTGCTCAAGTAATGACAGGCAAGAGATGTAACTTCAGATAGCCCTGTGAGGTGGACTACAGTACTTGCACTGTTTTGACAGGTGGAAATTGAAGCACAAGGAGACTGAGTTAAGGTTACATAGAAATCCTAGCAGAAAAAGTACCAGATTCCTTAACATCCTGGCTATGAGGCCAGAGCACTCATTCCTGATTACAGGTACTTAGAAACCAAAAAAACCCAAAGAGGGTGAGTGGTGATTAATGGCTTGATCCTCAGCTATGTTCAGTAGAAAAATTAAATGCTGTTTTAGGATCATGTGCTCAAACCTCATACAGCTATGGCTCATATTTGGGCTGAGTCAGTAAGAAACATTCTTGAAAGTTCATGTGTACTCACTGAACAAACATAAACAACGATCAAACAGCAGTGTTTTCTAAACACCAACCTACTGGACAGCTGTTTACTGCATTAATACAGAGTCACGTGCTGTTGTTAGGGTATCACTACAGCGGCTTCATGTGATACTCGGGGTAGCATTTACAGATTTCATGTCTAAAACTGAACTGCAGTTGGCACCCCAACATGTGCAAACAGTTTATCTTCCTCCAAACATGTCCTTCCAACCTTGATGCAGGTTCCTGTTACAATGGTTTAATAAAAAGGTAAGACAAAACATTACTAGATTTATCTTTTTTTTTCATCAGATTGATTTTGAAAGCTGAATCTCCATTTTTGTGTGGGCACACATCTCAAGACAGGGCCATTCTTTTACAGTATCTTCAGCTAATGAGTAGGCACATCTGACTGCAAAAGCAAGGAGACACTCTCTGACTCTTCAGGAGTACAAAGGTATAGGAGTGCTTTTTGTAGTGACAGACCTCAGAAATACAGAGCTACCGAAACAGCATCAAAACAGACACTCTGTTTCCAGGGTTAAATCCTACTTTTTCAGATCTTAAAATGACAACATTTTCCTAAGGTCAGCATTTTATTCTTTTTGTAAGATCTTCTTTTCCCAAGTGTTTGCTTGCCCAAGTTTTATACAGAAGGGAGTCCAGTGATTTCTGTGAAGTTGGTCCCAGTTTATATCATTGTAAGAGAATCCAAACTTTTTCACCTACATTTCTTCGTGCTACTTCACAGGGACACTGAATAGTCTCCTTACATTCCTGGGATTGGTTACATTAGAGTAGTCCATCCATTACAGAAAAGGCTGGGAAGACATTCAATGAGTCTGAGATACTGTTAAATTTTTACTTTTAAACAGAAAACAGCAATCAACTGAAAACTGCTTTGCAGGCTACATATTCTGATCCCCTCCACAACTCCTCCCTAGTTTGAGGGTAAGTGAAACACTCCAGTGTGATTAATCTGTTACAGCATATTTGATATTTATTTAGCTTTAATATTGGATCATCCTCAGGTCATTTGCATACACCCTTGAATGATCGTCTATCAGCCTCACGATTTTTGTTGAAGACTACTCTGTTTGTGATGATGCTCTGACTCAGAGTGCAATGTACTGGCTTTAGTGATTTTTTACAGGGAATTCCTAAACAAACAGCTTTCATGCATTTTGTGGTTCAGCTGTCTTTGAATTCCCAGCAAATCTGATGTGTCTCGGATATGTCAGATCCAAGGAAGCACTGGTCTGGTCATCTGCATGCATGCAGTAAATTCTGTATGCTTAATATCCACATGCAAACATCAGCTGTGCAATTTGTGCACTACAGATCCAACACCCCTACATTAGGATTTACTGCAGCTGTAACTCAGGTTTGATCTTTCCAAGAGCATTTAGTCCAGGGAACCTAGTTTCTCAGCCACATTGGGTTCCAATTGCTCTTTCATTTGAAACATTATAAGGGAAGTGAAAGCATCCATTGCTAAAGAGATAGCTCCAATTATTGCTGCGTCCCTCATGGTAACGCCTGTCTGGCTTTTTGATCTACATAAGATGAGGTACATTTGTACAATTCCTATTAACTTAAAGAGAAAACAGAAACAGAGATTTTCTACTGTCAGTACGGCTCCCCCCACTTGATGCATTGCCTGAAGACCATAACCATGTCTGAGGATTAAATTAGGAATTAAAAAAAAAAAAAAAAAAAAAAAACTAAAATAAATAAAGAAATAAATAGTAACAGACACTATCATTCGAGTCTGTCTGTTTCACTGGACTTCAAAACTATTTATTGTTAGGGTAGTTTATGGCTTTTATTCATCAAAAAAGAATAAAGAAATTTTGCCTCAAAGGTGGGCTAGAAAACCCCACAACTCTACCTTCCACAGAAGTTTCCTATTTTGAATTATTTTGTTAAGCAAGGAAGTGAAGAAATCAGACTATTTAAAACACCGTAGGAAAGAACGGAACAAGCACCAGTGCCAGAATGACAGTTGATTCTCAGTTTGCAGCATTATCTTAAAATACAGAGTATCAGCTGCTCAGTTGCCTGTTATTCTTGTCAACCCACTTTTTATCCAAAATTTATTTTTTAAAAAATTTGGGAAAGTTCTTTTAGATGCCATCAGATATTTCAGATTGCAGTGTCTTGAAGAAGCAGGCTCAAAACTAAACTTAATATCACAGGGACTCAACCCTGCATTATCAACTGCTACAGCAAGTCTTACTAGTCAAGCCACTGACTCTGGGATATAGTTTTCTAAGTTTGGTTTTATTTTTCTTACTTCTCAGATTCCTGCAAATGATTTGTTTCAATGACATTGAACAAATTATATTGTTTCAATGAAACAATACTTTTGATGTTACATTTTGGTGGACTTTTCCTACCTGTTCTAACTATAGTTTTAATGTCTGCGGTTTATTATTAATGTCAACAGGTGTAAGTACAGTAAGAGCACTGATTTATGCAATGCTGGTAGACAGAACTATAAAAGTCGAAAGAAGTTAACTGCCTCTGGCTGTTTGCACTGCTGCTTTTCCTGAGGTTGCTCCTGCAGAAGGGACAGTTTGAAAAGACACAACCTCCAGCTGGTTGATGTTCCCAATTCAGTAAACTCGATTGAAGTTATCTGTAATTCACTTTCTAGTACTTAGAAACATTTATTTTCCAAGTCATTGTACCCTCTTACCTTGCTTTACTTTATAGGCTTATTTTATTTCTTTCAAATGTACATCTGCTACAGACACTTTGCATCTGAAGCTTTCAAAGAACTTATATTTTTGCACCATTACAAAAGTACACAGAATTAAACACAAAATAAAGCAGCTGCTATAAGACTAATAAATTACACCGAAACTCTTCCCTGACCTTTCTGGAAATCTCAATTTTATCGAACAACTGCTGTTTTTTCATTCCAAAGACCAAACTGCCAAACCAGTTGTTTCTGTAGTACAGATTTTTAAGCAAGGTTTGCACCTTCCCCTCAGACAGCAACATAGGCCTTAAATACCCTGAGCAGCAGCAGTCTTGCCCGTAGGCCTGAGTGGGAGTGTTGATTTCTGACCTAGGCCTCATCTGTCCTGCCAGGAGCAGTGACACAGAAGCACTGCAACAGGAAAGCTGGGTAGATAGCAGCTGTGCTACAGACAAGACTGTCCTTACTAACCAGCCCTTAGTAATCTTGGGATAGAGGGTGTCTTCTGCTGCCTAATGACCATAAACCAAGGCAAGTTACTAAGACAGCTCTGATGCCTGCCTGGGAAGGCAGGGAATGCGCTGGGTACCTGCCCAGGGGGCAGGGGCTGGGTGCTCAGTCCTAAGACCGCCTGCAATACGCTTCATGCTGTACCGAAAGCTGTCACCCTAACAGATACAAAGAGGTGGCATCCCAGAGACTGAGTGAACCAGGATGAAAAGGTTGTTGCGCAAAAGCCGGGTACGGGTTTAAACCCGAGCGCTCTAAGAAGCACATGATCTGTGTTGCTGAAAAAGGTGGGTGGGCGTGCGCCCCCGTCCTCACCCCCGCCTTCCTCCCCCGCCTATGCACTGTGCCTGGGCTGAACGCGGGGATGGGGCTAAGCGTCTGACGGCTGCTGCTCGTCCCCCTTTCCCGTTTCCCCACGCTGCTATCCGCCCTGTTTGAGGCCTGCCCTTGGCGCCCCTGCCACGGTACAGCGTGTGCCGTGGGATGAGCCGAAGGGTGGGGAAGGTAGGTCTGCTCTCTGCCTCAGCCGGCTGTGGCCACTGGACCGTGCGCTTGAGCTGGCCCGCCTGGAGGAGGCGGAGGTTGCTCGGTTAGCCCCTGCCCGTCCGGCGGGCGCTGCGGCTGGCGCGCATGACATCACCGCCTGCGGAGCCCATGCGCCGCCGGGCGGCTTGGCCCCGCTAGCCCCGCGCTCTCGCCGCGTGCATGCGCGGGGGCGTGCCGGGGGCAGGGTTTACCGCGCCGCGCCCGGCGCCGCTCGCTCGTCTTCCCGCCCTCCCGAGCGCCCGCGGCCCTCGCATCCCCCGCCCCCGCGGCCGCCGGCAGGGAAGAGGATGGCGGAGAGCGAGGCCGAGACCCCCAGCACGCCCGGGGAGTTCGAGAGCAAGTACTTCGAGTACAATGGGGTGCGGCTGCCGCCCTTCTGCCGGGGGAAGATGGAGGAGATCGCCAATTTCCCGGTGAGGGACAGCGACGTCTGGATTGTCACCTACCCAAAATCAGGTAGGCGGGCGGGCCCCCTTCTCCCCCCGCCCCTTCACCGGCGGGCTGGGTCTGCCCCTGAGGGAGTGGGCTGGGTGGTGGGAGCAGCTTTTCTTCCTTCGCTTGCAGGGCAGCCGGCCCTGGGAGGGGCAGGAGGCGCCCGCTCGGCCCCGGGCCCGCGGCGGCTGTCCCCGCCCGGCGGGCTGTGCGCAGTGGTGGCGTGTCCCCCGCGGGAGGCCGGGGCGAGGACTGCGCCCTGCCGCCACCTGCCTGTGCGGAGAGGGGCCGCTCTTCAGGCCCGCGGGCCTTGAAGACGCTCGGAGTAGAGGGGACTGCCCGTCCCGGGTCCCAGGCACGGGCGGGGCAACCTTGCCCTCGGGCGTACCCACCGAGTTTCGGTACGAGCCGGTGTCAGGTACTGCTGCTGGTGGTCCTCGCCTCGGTGGTCCTGGTGCCTGCCAGCTGTACAGCTTGGAAATGAGGATGCTGCTACAGGCAAGGGAAATCTCGCTCAGTGTATGAGTAGAAAAGCGGGAATGTGTATAGCACGCAGGTTTCTAATATGTCACAGATTTGATGTCTGCCTTACAGCCCTACGTTTTGTGCTCCCGAGGCAGCCTTCCAGATCGTTTGAGAGAACATGTGCTCAAAGTACATTCTCACCACCCTATGTGAATTGCCAGAAATATCTCCTGTTAGCAGTATAAGTATGCATTTCTCCGGTAATAGCATCCTTTGGCTGTTTTATACTGTTCAGGCATCTGATTTTAATATAATTTTTTTAATATCCTCTTCATTTCCAAGCAAAAATGTTTAAGCAGAATTAGCACAGATTGTCTGCAAAGAGGCAGACAATATGGTAGCTATGTAACCCACCTGATAAAAACAACATAGGCTCTTTCTTAAGCACATTCTTTTGTGACTTTTTTCCTGACATTGACATGATCTCTTTCTTAGAAAATTCAAAGTCCACTGGAGATCTCTAAATCCCTGTGTAAAAATGATGCTTCAGTATTCTAGGTTTCTGACTTATCGTGTTGTTTGTTGTTTTGAATAGCTAAAGCTTTTCAATTTCTTGGTGTGCCACTTCAAATGTACATGTTTTCTATAATGCAGCCTCTATTATGTTATCATTTCTCAAGCAGTTTCAAATACCTGCCTTCACAAAGGTTTTGGATACCTGCCTTCACAAAGGTTTTGGGTTTTTGGTTTTTTGGTTTGGGTTTTTTTTTTTTCTGGTATTTCATTACTAATGATGCTGATAAAGACTGTCTGGAGCTTGGTGAGATGCATACTACAGATAAGAGATAGTATATAGATAGGTGCCTCCCAGAATGCTAGGATAAGGAGCAGACAGCTACAACTTTATTGTTCTTTTAAACTGTCTTCTTAGGTTTATTGCATGCAGTGAGCATGCTAAATATTATTTTATTTTCAGTTTTAAGATTTCAGTTTTGTGAATCTGGGTTTACAGTGTTCCTGTGTTAGCATAGCATCCCAGCTTCACATTTGCAGATCATTAAATATCCTCAGCTAACCTCCAGGTCCAGCAGCCAGACACAATATAACTAATACATCATCTGGCAATAGATTAGTTTTTATGGATATACAGTTGGCAGGGGAAAGCCAGCTTGCACAATCATATTTAATTTACTATTGTTTTGTGAGCATAGGAATATCATATTGGGTCTCTTGGCCCCTCAGTTGAGGCCAGTGACAGGGGTCTGTCCACTTAGAAAATAGTGGCAGTGCTTACTACTAACACTCTACTAACAATCACTGTGGAAGAAGGAAGATTGATAACTGGGACACCAAAATTGAAGGCACAGTGGAGGAGTTGCAGGAACAGCCTTAGGGTCAAAATAGATGTCATGCTATTTTGCTTGCCAGGAAAGAGAGTACTTAGGTCTTGAGGAATCTGATATCCGTGTCACGGGAATAGGCTCTCTAACACAATAATGATGTCTTCAAGCTCCACCTTTAGGTAGCCTGAAATCCACTGAAACCCTTGGAACTCGTTTTGTCAGCTGATCTATGTGGCTTGCAACTCAGTGCCTTATTTAGGGCTTATGAATCAATTACCAAGGGGTCTGCTGACTAGGGACAGGCATGTCAGTAGAAATTAGGCTGCCCTAACATGGTTCCCATTGATTTATCCAAAGTCCTGCAGCAATGCCAGAACTTAAATCCAGAACCCCAAGCTCCTCTGCATTACCTTAACTACAACTTCATCTTCCTGTTTCTCAGTAGGATTGACAAAGATTTTTCTATTTATTGGGACTAATCAGAATTTTCATACTGTTGCTGCAATCAAAAAATGTTTACAAAATAGATTTCATATATTTTGGCTTTTTTTTGGTAGTCTTTAAAGGTAAAACATGGTTGGGACCACTTACCTAGTTTCTCTTAAATTACTTTTGAACAAAATTTCAAGAAATTTTTGACGACAGAATTTTAGGAAAAGAAAAATGCACCAATGTCACAGAGGTTCAATGGAAAACTTTTTTGTTCTTAATGAAATCAGTTTTGTTCAGTGTTTCACCAGCTCCCCATCTGCTCAAACAGTGGAAAATACACAAACAAGTCTGCTAGATGTGTGAGAGACTGGAGCTTCTTTTTAGCTCTTACTGAGCCCTATGCTACAATTTAATAGCAGAAGACTCCATCGGTAGCTGTCGGCCATATGTTGTTTTATCTGGCAAAGAAAATACACAAGTGGCTTAAAAGGTCAGGACTGCTTTGGAAATCCTAGGGACTGATGAAGTTGTATGTATACCATTTTGAAGGCATTCTGTTTTACAAGACTGCATGATACAGCTCTAAACATGAAATGGAGATAGTGTTTGGAGATACAGCTAGTGGTAAATTGGGTATGACCCAGGAAAAAGCCAGTCCAATCATGGTAGAAAATTGAATGTACCAGTGGCCTTACTGGGAATAATTTAATAAGCCTAATGGAAAATGGCTTTGCTTTAATATGGTTTCCACTGATGGCTGTCTAAATAATGATACTCCTTATATCTTTAATTATTCTTAACACCTGTTTCCAATCAATGGTAACAGCTTTTGGGAGCTGGTGGACTAGGAGAAGCTTACACCTGTAACCCAGTGACTGACTTAGACCTGTGAATGTGCCTATATGGTCATGTGTATGTATATAGCAGAACTGTAATTACAACAAAGCCTTTTATTGTGATGCATAATTTAAAATCTGGTGTGCTACTGCTCTTGAAGAAGTGAAGTCACAAGTTACATCTTGCATGTAACTGTAGTATAGAATGGGCTGTCTGAATGGGACACACTGAGATTTACAGTAGCTGCCAATGCAGAATGGGAAACTAAACCAGAATTCCATTCTCTATAGCATGAAGTAATTGTAGCTCAGCAACAGGTCGCTTTGCAGATCAGATACAGATGCAATGTTCGTTGAAAACACTGTGCTTCTGTCACAGCTTTCCCTGAACACTCTCATATTGTGGGCTTTTTGTACCCTACTCAAAAATTAAAATTCTTCTCTATGAACTTAAACTACAGAATTAATGAATAAGCACAATCTTTCATGGTATTCCCTCATGCCAAGAGCTAGATTAGCTGTCTGTTGAGGTCAGTGATTTCAGTGGAATTAAATCAGTCCCTAAAGTATAGTATTGAGTCCAGGTTCACTTAGTATTTTGCTGTATCTTATAATGCTAACCTCTGACTGTACATGATCCATGATCTATCCATTCACTGTACTCATCAGTGGTGTGAAATGCCATCTTTTATCTATTCTGAATGAATGTGCATTTTGCATTCTTGGGTCAAAGCCCACAAATAAATGTCTTCTGCAAAACTGGCAATTTGAGAAAGTGAGTTATTTACATTAATAATGAAGCTGTCTCTCCAATATTGATTTTGATAATTAATTTTCTGGAGTTGTGTGTGAGAAAATGTCAGTCGTTGGGCAAATATCAGCTTCGGGTCCAGCCAATGCATTTAGCACCAGACAACAGGTCAGAAGAACAGGTGCTGGGTATGGCCTTTACCTGTCTGGAGGTGTGGGTTTTTATAGATAGCATTTTAAATTTTCTTTGCAGCCCTGGATTTTTATAATTACCCATTGACTTGTAGGGAACGTGATGGCTGACTCCAGGTCTTTGGCTTAACGAAGTGCCAACAGTGAATTTGCAAATAACTTCAAGGACAGATTTCCTGTGTATAAATACACTGAGTTCTCCTCTTTCAAATTCTTTAATGCTTACCTCTTGTATCATATGAAATCAACCAGAGAAAGTTAAATTGAGTTGTATGTTATTTTATTTGCTTAAAAGGTCATGTATGCACAGAAGGTGGTCATGCTTCTCAGTGCATCTGTTGGGAAAGTGCATTGCACATATTGTGCGTTTTCTGTCCACTCCTGTTCTATGTGTCTCTCCCACTGCATGCATACTGTTCTATGCTCTTACATTTCTAGCACTCCTGAATCTACCACCACCTCTTGGTGGGAAACTTGCATGCCTCGGTCTCTTCCCTGGCTGATGGGAGGAGCTCTGTTCATGGCACTGTCCTTCCCCTCTCTGCCATGTGTCAGGGGCTCTGTCTGCATTCTTCCATGGCCTGTTTTTCTCATACTATAATCCATATTAATCTTTCTGTGTCGGGAATGCTCTGTGCCCTGAGATTTTTCCCTGTTAGGGGGAAACACTTTTTTGATCCACTGGTCATTACAGCAGTGACAATCACAGCTGCTGGGCTGTGAGCCAGATGTAGAGACAACAATGTAAACCCCACTTTGCTTGTTTGTCTGATTCGCCACTAAAATTAATAGACTACTGCTCACCAGAATCTAGAATATTCTTTGTTTGGACTCAGCACTCGGAAGTTATTATACTAAGGCAATGGAGGCTTGAACCATTCAGGATGTAGACACATGTTGTTTTTCTTTGGCTGTGAAATCGGTTTAAAGATTTCTTATCTCTGACCTCTTGTTTCTTCACCTTCCCAATCACTCTTAGCTGTCTGTTGGACCATGTTATAAAAACATATTGGCAAAATGTCTCGATTTAAGAGATACACCATAAAGAAAATACACTAAATGCTTATGCCTTGACCGAAACCTTGCTTTGTTTGTCTTGCGCAATCCTACCCTTCGGGTTTTCTACAGACTATAAACATCTCTTGACCGTGAGGCTGTATTTCCTGGTAAGATTGGTTTTTATTTCTTTAAGCGTTACTGTATTACACAGTAATACTCTTATTAGTCAATATAAAGAGTATTATTGGTTGTCTAAGGTTAACGTGGCTACACACGGCCTATGTTTGCAGGGGTATCCTGCAGACTGTGGACATCTAACCCACCAGCTAACATAGCTGCACTGACCTGCCACAGCAATCAGTGAGTAGGTGACAGGTCTGCACAGAGCCATGTTGATTTAATATTATGTCAGGGAATCACCGTGCCTGTGCTCCCTGTTACCTGCCTGTAAGTACAGCCCAGTTATGGCTTCCTAAATTGTACTTTTTCCGTGCCCTGGCATGTTAGCTAGTTAGGCAGCATGTCCTAGTGGCCTCTGCATGATGCGACAGACTGATAAACCAAATCACAAGGAATCCAGTTTTTCCCACCTACCCAGATATGTCGGTCCAAGACTGCTGATAGTCAGTCCTGATTTGCACAGTCATAAATGAGAGGAGAATGAGATGGAAAGGCTGCCCAAGGATGTGCCCAAGCTGTGGGGGTTTCTAGGCTGGGAGTGACATGAGGCAGCTGTGGTGGGTTGCAGAGGTTTTTGGTGGTAATGGCAAGTCTGAAGTAGCCTTACACCACTGTTCCTTTGGGAAAATAAGCATCCACAGACATGTTTGTATGTTGAATTAGTTGACTTGCCCTCATTTCCCATGTTCTCATATGAAACTCCCCCTAAGAGTTTTGTGATAATATTCTGTAACAACGGCTTTGCAGTTGCAAAAGATCTAGATTCTGCTATTCTGGTTTTACAGTCCTATTCTCTTTGCAGGATTTTGGTGCCTTGAGCTTAATACATTTTCACTGAATGAATGAATGCAAATGTTACTGGCCCAGAGGTATGCCTTAAGAAATCATGAGGTTGGCTTAAAAATCAAGAAATTTTTACACAAAATACGCTTGGGATTTTTTTTTCCTTTGACCTCTCCTTTTTGAGGCAATACTACGCACACCCCTTAGAATGTCTTTGCTGTGATATGGAATGATAGGAAATGTGTTAGTTTCATGAGCATGGATGAACAAGTTAGTTAATGTCTTTAAAATCAGAATAGGTTATTAATTTTTTCACTTTTACAATAACATCACGGTTACTTGGTTTCTCTATCTTAAGTAATTTTTAAAGCTGAGCTATAATTCCATTTTAAGGCAGTATGAATTGTGCATCAGTTTTTATACCAACTGGACAGAAAGAATGGACTTATACAAACAGAAAGTGAACAGCCAACTACATTGGATGTTGGAATTCCGTGAGCTGTCCTTTTAGGGACTTAGGTACAGGGTCCATATTTTAATCTAGTTTCATGTTCTTGATGACTTAAGTCATGTGCCTTCCACCAGTTAGAGTAAATATTCAGCTTAAACTCATTCCACTGTGGACTACTCAGGTGCAGAAAGTAATGCCTGTGGATAAGTGTTTTTCTGGACGTTAGGGCTGCTGGGTTCCTGTGCTTTGAAAATGCTTTTGACGTGGGTCTATCTTCTGTTTTATTTATGTATAGCTCAAAATACCTTCTGGTATGGACTCGGTCTTAAATACTGCTAGGCGGAGAATTTATAAGAACATCAAATAATAAGTAATTGGAGACAATGTTAAGTTTGCTACTGATGCATTTGACTTCATTTCAGTGGTAGTAGAATTGAATAGGTCGTTACGTGCCTCAAACAGGAAATAAAGGTGGAGAAATAAAATCTGTTGTTAAGGAGAACTTGTTATCTAGCTAACAGACTTTCTCTTGGGAGCCTTTTATCAAACCAGTGAAGAGATGTTACTAGAGACAGAACAAATGGTTCAGAAGAGGAAGAATTCTCCAGCTACCCAATAGGTTTTGCTGTGTCTTTTGCAAATGTAGTTTAACTGCTTCCCTGCTGTGAAGTACTACAAAACTCAAGCGACTTGCTTTTTGAAAGCTGGGGGGGGGAGGGGACAAAAAAAAGTTTTACCTGTCTAAAAAATGTGTATTCTGGACATGTGAAATCACTGTTGACTGGATTAGATAATGACCTCAAAGACTAAAGAACTAAAAAATGATGTAATCATCCAAACCCAACAACCATTCTCATTTCATATTAATGTTCATCTTTCATAGATATTAATGAAAAGAAGCAAAGTGCTTGAATATTGGACTGAATTAGATTAAGTATGCATCATTTTTCATTCTTATTATGCAGTCTCCTATTAAATTAACACTTTTCTCTTCTTGGGTGCAGTAGGGATTCATACATCCTATGCTGAGAGGAAGGAACTACCCCCTGTATTGTCTGTCCCATCAATGTTGCTTTAGAAGTGATGCAAGGTTTGATATGCTAGGAATGTGATACAACTTTTTGGCTAGAGGTTCTGTGACCTTGGGTAAGTCATATTATCTTTTTGTCTGCATTTTCCACTGGATGCATGTGGATGTATTTCTTCTCTACCAGAATTTTTCATGTATAAGGACAAGACATTCTCTTGGATAAAGGGGGTTAACTACCACCTGTATAGAGAAACTATCAAATTATGGCTCTGAAAGCAAATTAAGCATCTAGGGATTAAAGGTGAGCACGTAATAACATTAGTACATAGGGATGTGCTTTTCCCCTCAGTGGGAGGGAGCAATGAATGGCAGATTAATAACACAACATTTCAATACTTTGACCCTATTCAGAATTTCTATAACACGTTGGGAGTCCAGGAAGGTGGGGCATAAGAGCTGAAGTGATTATGGTTCTGTATACCAAAGTCTTTTACAGACTTTTGTAAAAGAAATAAACCAGTCGTACATTAATCCTGTTAATATATTGCAGATTCAGAAACTAGAGAAGTGTTTTGCTGTGTGTGCAAGCAGACAAGACAACATGGCAGAGGAAATGTTCCGTTACTGTAACATCCCAGCCAAATGGGGATGTAGGCTTAGGAAAAGCACTAGGGGGAGTGAAGGGTTACTGAGGAACATCGGGAAGGGAGCATATCATGGGGCTGAAAGTGTGTAGGAGAGGTTTAGCTCAAGTTTGAGGCAGTGGCTGAGATAGTAAAGGATAAAAAGGAATAGGAAGAACACTGGAGAAAGAACTGAGGAGAGGTTTTTGTCATATGGGTTGTTTTGGTTTTTTTTGGTGGCTAAATGCCAAAATCCATCCGTAATTGAAAAAAAGCAAGCTGATTTCATATGCTTACACTAACCTGCTGTTTATAGTGCAGGGTTTGAAGGCCATCATCCTTTAAAAAGCTGCATGTTCTAGATGATGACATGATGACATTAGACAATAGTGCTGAATTTGCCCCTTTACTGCATAGGTAATAAATTCATTTGAGGTGACAAAATGAGACCAGTGTTAAGCAGGTGAGAAGATAATCTTGTTTATTAGAGACACACTGACTATATATGCAGCAGTCCAGATTTGGCAGTATGTTGGCTGCTTTGCAGTGTCCTGTTGATGCAAGGCAATCCTAAACCCAGGTTAACCATCCAGTTGTGTGTTTACTGCAGGTCAGGGTTGCCAAAGTAGCACAGAACAGCTACAGGCATTGCTGAAATTAGATTGCTGTATGCATATATAACTGAGGTGCACATTATTAATGATCAATGTTAGTGCCTATATTGGATCACCGGTGCTTTCTGTCAGAAATAGTGTAGCGTTGAAGGATTTTGCTGCAATATGATGATACAGATTGGTTGATCCCCTTTTATACTCCAAATAAGATGTGTTTCCATTTCTAATTCTGAAGAGCAGCAATAGAAATAGAATAGAAATAGCTGTAGTTTGCCTAAAACTGCAATTCAGTGGACAGAGGGAATGCCTCTGTGCTAAGCATGAGTGGGGGCACAGGTACCTTGCAAAGAATGATTTTGCTTAATGCAGCTATAATTTGAGGGGCATTCTGTTTGAGACAAAAGTGCTTTACTCCCTGACCTTAAACAATCAATAACTGACTAAATAGTCTGTGTAGTTTCATGCATAGAGGCTATAAACGATGTTTCCTGAAATTCCAAAACAAAAATGTGCTGCTTTTTGTTTGGTGTTTTTGGTTTTTTTTGTTTGTTTGGGATTTTTGATGGTTTTTTTTTTTCATTATATGCAGTGGCTTCACTTTGTACTGTTGGTGTGCTGCCTTCTTCCAGTTTAACCACCTAATACATGCAAATGCACATTAATATGTAGGCAGGTTTTGCCTAACAATTTTCCTGAAAGGGATTGAAACTGAGGCATAGAATTGTAATTTGAGTAGTGACAGATGTCTTCTGAAACAGGCTTACCATATGGGGAGAGAAGCATGTTCATAGCAAAGGGTATGAGAACTGCCTCAACTCAAGTTTCTACTACTGATGCCCTGTTGTGTCCTGCTTTCTGATCCTGTTTCAATCAGCAGAGCTTGCTACAAGGCTCTGCATTTGGCAACAGACCTTGTTACAGTTGTGTAGGACAGAACATGGGAAATGATATAGTTGCCCTAGAAATAATAGTACTGAGGATAACTTTGACATAATGAAGTCCTTGAGGGTGATTTAAAAAAAAAACAACAATGACTTGTCAGCAGAATTTTTTCTGCATTGTTCTTCTTGGTACAGTGTTGTGTCACCTGTATGAAAATGAAGAGAAATTAGACACAGTGGGGAGACTTTCTATTGGACTATTTCTAAGTGAGCTCCTGCTGGGGTAATGTATGATGCAATTTAGGTATGGTTTTGATATAGACTCCAAAAGGTTGGGAGAATAGGACTGCCAGAGGGAGCAGAAGACCAGTATACAACTGAGGTACGATGGGGGTAAAGCCATGTATCATCTTACCTTTGCTCCAGAGAGGAGATAAGACTTGAAAATTTACAATACACCTTTTGCCTATCACTGTAAGGAGGTAGGTACCACTATTAGTTTACATGGCTAAAGTTTGCCAGGTAATTTTCAGATGTTTGAGACAGAATCTGCCCTGCAGCTTATATTAACCAATAAAAGTACTCTTCCCTTATGAATTACTATCCTCTTGGACAACCCTTTGGCCAGCCCTTCATGATTCTTCATGTTTGCACTAGTGTCATGAAAGGCATGGCGTTTCTGAATTGAGTTGTGAGGATGTCCATCGAAGGGAGGAACCTGGGGGAAGAAAGTGACAACTGAATGTACTGGGCTGGCTATACCTGGTCAACCTTGAATAAGTGTAAGAATAGTGAAAAGGGATATCCCTGACAGATAGCTGGTGAGGGAGCAAGCAAGCTTATCTGTTATTTTCTTGTTCCTGATGTGTTCTTTTTTTTTTTTCTGTTTGTTGTAGCACTATAAGTGTTCTGCTCTCTTGTATCATGGGAGCATGTAGAAACCAAAAGAGAGAAGTAATTTTAAAGGTTTGGGTAATGTCCTCTTTTCTAAAAGCACCTGCACGAGTGTAGGGTGTTAGTGTCCTTAGCCTGCTATTTGTCATTTCTCTTAAAGAACCACTCTCAAGAGCATTTTGGTTTGTGCCAGGCAAAGTAGAAACCCCTTGACCTAATTTGGCTGACAATTTTTTAAGTGGATTGGAGAAATTTCACACAAACTGCTTCATCGGTGATGACATCTGGTGCAGACACGATGAGCATCCATAGACATGGACATATTTTATTAGCCAGATAAAGCTTAAAGAGAAGTATTTTCCCTTTGACTATCTGATACCAAGAAAGATCAGTCACCACTGGATATCAGCTGTCAGTGACAGACCTGTAATGAAATCTGGGACATATAGCTATGATGGAAATCATAGATGTGGAGACAAGTATGAAGGCATGAATCAATCATAAGGCAAATAAGGACAAACTTATGGCTTGTTGTTTTTAATCCCTAGATGATGAACAATCTGTGGACCTGACTCACAGTTTTAGTATACTACTTAACCTAGACCTTGCTGCAGTGCACGTGAGGATGGATAGAAAAGAAACACTTTTTGCCCCAGCTGCCCTCAACAAGAGGTCTTTGACTCATGGATCTCTTCCTGCTGGGACAGATTGGAGTAGCCATGAGTCAGATACAATGGTTAGGGAGTATGTGACACTGGAGCTATTTTTCTTCTGTTTTTATGAAGTATAAAGTAGGCAATGTAGACAATCCATCTTCATGGCTTCATCATGGCTACGCTAGTAAACTAGTACACTAAACAGAGGCTCTGACAGGCTGTTATCTGTGCTGTTTCTTTTCTAGCACATTCCCTGGCAGTTTTGCTCTCTCCCAGACAGTGTGCTTCCCAGCACAGTGTGGGAGATAGTTGGAGCCAGGGACAATTTCTAGGAAGCTAGGGATGAGACTACGTTGTTTTGGGAAATCAGTCTGTGTGGATGTGGATTCAGCTGTCCTGCATGTCCTGCCAGAGAACAGGCCCTGGTGTGTTTTATTTAATTTACTAGTGTTCTTCCAGCTTTAGGACCTACATGCTTAAGAATGTCAGCAGGCCTTTTTCTCCAAGCTGCTTCTGCTGGCGTTAGATGTGCAACATACTGCATCTCCTGCCTTGCTGAGTGGAAATGGAGGTGCATCAACAGGCTCTGCCAGGTCTGAGATGCCTTGTGGTCAATTCTGCACTTTTCATCCTGTCCTTTATTGAGTTGTTGGTGTGCTAATGTAAGGGAGAAAGAATTAGGACTTGGGCCATTTTTAAAAAATGCATCAGCCAAAAATATCACTGTATTGTGACTAGTTTATTAAAGCAGTGCTTTAGGATACTGTATTAGACATAGTAGCAATAATTTTATGAATAATACACAGCATCCTAGAACTGAATACCAGGTTGGAAGGGACCACATGTATGTAAACATGTCAGTGACAGCTTTTTTACCAAACAAAGTACATTTTAGTCCTAAATATATTGGCAATATATTATTACAGTTTCAGTCTTTATTCTGAATCCTGAGTCGCATCTTGGAACAGAAGAATGGGGAAATATGGTATCAAGGTTATCTTAATTTTTTTTATTAAAACCCTGTTTGATAATGAAAATCCTTAAGACAGTTGGAATTCCAAAAATATAGAAGTACTTGAACATACAGACCTCAAGAAAAGATATTTTTGTGGTTTGCAAATTTGGTTTCTTCTAGTAGAAAAATATAATTTTCCACTCCATTAATAATTTTCTCAACTATTTTAGGGCGAGGATGAATCTGTCACACTTACCTGCAGATATACACTGAAATTGGTGGAAGAGGAATGAGCTTGTGGGCAGTTAGAACATCTGTGTGGGGAGTCGCTGTACAGCACTTGCTAGGCCAATCTGACAGCATTTTTAGTAAGCTATTAAAAAAAGTCATAATTGGTCCATTGCATTATATTAGCTGAAACTCGATCAAGCATGAGTAGCTCAAATGAAACACAACTAACTGGGACTGCTAGAAGACTGTTAATATTGACATTAGTTTTGTCTGGTGGGTTTGTTGTTTGTTTGTTTTGTTTTGTTTTTTGGTTTGGTTTTTGTGTGTGGGGGTGTGTGTGTGTTTTGTTTTGTTTTGTTTCTATGTGATTTCCAAACAAGGGGTGACTAAAAGGAACATACCAAAGACCTCTGCATCCTTGAGCTGCAGGTTTGTCCCACGTTAGCTGATACAGAGGGGAGAAAACCTTTCAGTTTTTACATTAGAAATCACGTAGGAAAGCAGAATTACACAGGAAATTTTATGGTTTTGTATCTGCTACTTCCCTTTGAAGGTTCAGTGGCTGCATGGGAGTGTGCTCATGGCCAAAAATTAGCGAGAGGAATGAGAGAACAGCTGCACTGAAGGATATTTCTCACTCTGACAGAGACTAAAATTGACATCAAAAGACGGCTAATGCATAGAAGGAGTAGCTGTGGTGTTTCACATTTGGGCTATCTTGTTACTCTGGTTGCTGCTGCAGCAGTTATGCTTACTGATAAGCATGGCCATGAACTGACTTGGATAGTGTTGCTGAGGCATTTGCTGTGGCGGGGGGAAAGAGTACAAAGTAAGAGTTCCCAGTTGTCCTAGGGGCTGCTGTAGGCATGATGGGATTCTTAATGTGTCCTGATTTCTGTGCATCATTAGGCATCACAGAAAAGGCCAGTGCAGCCCAACTAGCACGCTTCCAACGTGCTGTGACTGGGCTGCTTTTGTACTTACTGTTATGCAGAATAGAAATGCAGATAATTTAAAAGGCTCTCTGAAAAACCTGCAAATTCTGGCAGTAGCTTATCACAGCTGTTTCCCATCCCATCTCTTTCCAGATATCGTGTGATAAGCTGGAACATTCTGTTTTCTCCCGAGACATTGTATTGACATGACAGAAGAGCTTGTCAGGGAAGAGCATTTCTCAGGTACAGCACACTGAAGTAACTCAGATGCTGACTGGCTCCATTTTCGTTGGAATTGGATAAATGTAAATGAATTTCACATTTGTTTTGGCAATATGACCTTGGAGATGGCAGGCCCAGCAGTCTTCCTCCAGAATGAAATGCAGATCTGCTGCAGCTGGAAGAAGGAAGGGTAGAATTGCTGGGTTCTTAGGAATGTTGCATCTGGTGCTTCATGCCCTAAAGCTGACAGATTAATCCTGTTGGTCAGTACCTGTTTACTGTTTCTGTACCATCCCAAGTGCACCTACATTCAGTAACAGAGGGAAGATGATGGAAAATACTACAGGGGCACAAAATCCCCTGAATGTCTCCCAGAAAAACTTTGGCTTCATATACATACATGCCAGCTTTTACACTTAGTGACTCGATCCTTTAATTTCACTTTAAGTAACACTCAAATGACAATAAATCACTGTTGGTAGTCAGGCTAGAAATCGGGAGGGTATAAAGATAAGCTCTGCATATATATTTAGTTATTTCATTTTTTTAATTATTATTTTATTTAACTTCCTTCATGTCTTTCTTCTCTCCAGCAAGTATCATTTTTGGTTTTGTTTGGCCTTCCCACCAGCTCATGTTCTCAGGTTCTAAAAAGTCTTGCCCTAGCAGCTAGGTCTGGAATTTGGGCTGCCTTTTGTCTGTTGCTACGTTATAATTTAAACCAAATGAATGTTCATCTCTGATACCTGTAATTTGAGTTGGTTTCAATTCTAATAGAGATGTGAGAAGATTATATATATCTAATTAAAGGCTTTTAGCTTTTTTTAGCCTTTTTTAAACAAGCATGTGGTGTTTTAATGGTTTTTAAAACAGGAGATCAGGTTGAGGAAAACTTTTTTTTTTTTAATATAGAGCTCTTGGGAATGTGCGTGGGATAAATGATAATTGATTAAGGGTGACACTACTTTCAAAAGTTTAATTTCTAGTTTTCAGTTACATTAAGACACTGAAAGTCCTAAGCAGAGTAACTTGAGTGCTAATGTGGAAAAGATCAAGCTAATATAATGACTGACAAAAGTGAAAACTAGCACAGAGTTCATGGGTGGGAGAAATCTGAATTAGTGGTCCTTCTGCAGGTGTAAGGAGGAGAAATTCTAACCGACTAGATGGCCAGAAGCCAGGAGTCTAAACGGTCAGCTTGCCGCCCTACCCTTTGTAGATGAGGTATTGCAGAAATCCTGTTTGCTGCATGAATTGGAATAGGATGCTGGAATACGTGCAGCACTACATGCATAGCAACAGTATTTGTGTATGTGCGTGCTAATAATTGACACTGAGGTTCACAGATTGAAAGCACTGTTCTGAGGAACTTGTTCTTGATGGAGATTTTTATTTATTTGCCTTGAGTACCTGCCACATGCTTGGTATTACTATTCCAATGAATCACTGGTTTTGCTGGAGGCACATTTAGATGAATCATAGTCATAGAATGGTAGGGGTTGGAAGGCACTTCTGGAGATCATCAAGTCCAAACCCCCCTGCTGGAGCAGGATCACCCAGGGCAGGCCACACAGGAACAGATCCAGGAGGGTCTTGAAAGTCTCCAGAAAAGGAGACTCCACAGCCTCTCTGGGCAGCCTGTTCCAGGTTCATCACCCTCACAGGAAAGAAGTCTTTTCCTCATGTTGAGGTGGAACTTCCTGTGTTCCAGGTTGTAGCCGTTGCCCCTTGTCCTGTCACTGGGCACCACTGGAAAGAGACTGTCCCCTTCTGCTTGACACCCATCTTTCAGATATTTGTAAACATTGATAAGATCCCTTCTCAGTCTTCTCTTTTCCAGGCTAAACAGCCTCAGGTCTCTCACCCTTTCCTCATAAGAGAGATGTTCCAGTCCCCTCATAATCTTCCTATTCTCTGTTGGACTCTCTCTAGTATTTCCCCATCCTTCTTGAACTGGGGAGACAAGAACTGGACACAATAGTCCAGATGTGGTCTCACTAGTGCAGAGTAGAGGAGGAGGAAAACCTCCCTTAACCTGCTGGCCACACTCTTCTTTATGCACCCCAGGAGACCATTGGCCTTCTTGGCCACAAGGGCACATTGCTGTTCCATGGATAACTTAACTGTCCACCAGGATGCCAAGGTCCCTCTCCATGGAGCAGCTTTTCATCATGTCAGCCTTTAACCTGTACTGGTGCATAGTTGTTCCTCCACAGGTATAGGACTCTACACTTGCTCTTGTTGCAAACCTTCATTAGGTTTGCCTTTACCTAGCTGTCCAGTCTGTCTGGATCTCGCTGAATGGCAGCACAGCTTTCTGGTGTATCTACCAGTCCTCCCAGTTTTGTGTCATCAGCAAACTTGCTGAGAGTACATTCTGTCCCTTCATCCAGGTCATGATGAAGATGAGTAAGACTGGACCCAGAACTGACTCCTGGGGAACACCACTGGCTACACATCTCCAACTGGACACTGTGCCGCTGGTCAGGATCCTCTGAGCTCTATTGTTCAGCCAGTTTTCAACCAATCTCACTGTCCCCGATTCTAACCCCCACTTCCTGAGCTTTCCCACGAGGATGTTATGGGAGACAGTGTGAAAAGCCTTGCTGAAGTCAAGGTAGACAACATCCACTGCTCTCCCTGCATCTACCCATTCATTCACACCATTGTAGAAGGCAATCAGATCAGTAAAACATGACTTGCCTTTAGTAATTCCATGCTGGCTATTTTTCATAACCTTTCCTTCCATGTGCTGAGATATGATCTTCAGAATGAGATGCTCCATTACTTTTCCAGGGATGGAGGTGAGGCTGACTGCTCTGTAATTACCAGTGTCATCTTTCTTGCCCTTTTGAAGACTGGAGTGACATTGGCTTTCCTCTGGTCCTCAGGAACCTCTCCTGTTCTCCATGATCTTTCAAAAATGATGGAGAGTGGTAGAGCAACAACATTAGCTAGCTCCCTCAGGTCTTGTGGGTGCAACCCATTGGGGCCCATGGATTTGTGTGTGTTCAGTTTACCCAAGTGATTTCTAAGCCAATCCTCATCGACCAATGGAGAGACTTCCTCCCTCCAGACTGTCTCTCATACCTCTAGGGTCAGGGATTCCTAAGGGCTGGTCTTAGCAGTGAAGACTGAAGAAAAAAAGGTTTTCAGTAACTCCTCCTTCTCTCCGTCCTCTGTCACCAGGTCTCCCACCTCATTCAGCAGTGGGCCCACTTTTTCCTAATCTTCCTTTTACCACTGATGCATTTGAAGAAGCCCTTCTTGTTTTCTTTTACTTCTTTGCCAGAGTTAATTCCACAGGGGCCTTGGCCTTCCTCGTTGCATCCTTACACACCCTGACAACATTCCTATAATTCTCCCAGGTGACCTTTTTCCACATTCTGTAAACATTCTTTCACGTGAGTTTTTCCAGCAGCTCCTTTTGCTCATCCATGCTGGTCTTCTACCTTCTCTACTTTATTTTTTACTCAAAGGAATGCACCTACCTGAAGGCTTCTGAGCTTCCAAAGGTCCACTTCCTTCTGAATCAGAACCTTTCTTCCCCGTGCCTCCTATGTTAATATGTCATTTTCTGTCTGTACAACACTCCATGGATCTGCTAGCAATCAAGCCAAGTCTAGCACATGTCCACAGGTCTGAGCAGAGCTAGGTAAAGCTATGGGGACTCTTGTCCCTGGTCCTCCCTACCTCCTTATGTGGTGGACTTCATGGAGAGCTGGTAGGGAACATGCTGCTCTCCTGGACTTTGAACATATTTCTGCCTCAACCCTGTGACCTCTCTTTATTTCAGAGGCACAATGGAGATGGCTTCTTTTTGCCTAGAGAGCAGCAAAGTAACACAAAATTAGAAAGTCCTGATGCTGTTGTTTATCCCCATACAGTTATTTCTTTTCCTTTCATGGAACAAGGTTGCTGTAATAGCATTTTTCAATGCAGGTGGAATTGGAAATGCAGAAATAAATTATGGAGAACCGGCATGTCTCCTGTCAGAATAAACATTTAATGAGAACAAGGGTTCTCTCCTTGCTCTCATTCAGAGTCAAAAGGACTGATACTGAAGTACTATGTTAATTTAAAATATATACTTGGACTTAAAAATGCATAATGAACAGCCACAGGGGCAGGTGTATATTAAGTCTGTGACAGCTGTCTCTGTGGGTGATAAGAATATAAAACCTTGGGGTTTTTTTCCAAGTTAATTTACCACCAATTGATCAGGAAATGGGAAACTTAAAGTACTTGCCCTGCAAAGGGGACCTGTGTTCTTTCATGTTTTATCCAGACTGTGTTCACTCTAACCAGCCTCTAAAGTATCTTTTTTAACTTTTCCTAGATCAAATAAATAAATCTGAATCATGATACACTAGTTTTCTGTGTGTTGGCACTACATCCAGAATTTGTACAACACACATCAGTGTGTACAGTTGTGCTAGCTAACATGAATTAATTAGTGACTGTTACAAATTACTTGCAATTTACAAGTTATTTTCAAGTTAAAATGGGAACAAAAGGCATGATGTCAGAGTTTGTAGCTCGTCATTCCAAGAAGATGGGATGTTGAGGTGGGCTTCAGCTTTGTAAAAAGTTCTGGAACAATTACTTTTTCCTTCAGGCAATACAAGACAGAATAAATCCCAGTCTCGTTTTCCTTATCCCTCACAACTCTTAAATAATTGTGTTATCTATCACAGTATCCAGGATGTCCCATGGCTGGGTGACTTATCTAAACTGTAGGGACCTTTCCCTGCTATGTTGCTTTGATCACTCCTCATTCTGTTCCTCCATCTCTCCAAAAGCCAATGCCTTTCTCCTCATATGCCTCTATCTCTTAACCTTCGTTTACCTGTTTTGAGGGTTTCCTACCTGCCTGAAGGTAATATGAAATAGTTTCCCTACTCAGACTTCTATTTAGAATATTTCCTAATTTTCCCAAGTGCAGTTATTAAGGCTGTAACATCCCACAGTTGCTCTGTAAATGTCCTTGGACTGGAAAGAGCTATGTAATTGGGGCCTCTAAAGCCTGTGACTAACTATGCATTGAGTGGCTTATCCAGTCCATAATGTGCAGGTATAAATAGACTTTCAAATCATTGCATAACACTAGAATTGCCTACAGCTTAGAATAGAGGACACTGGCAGTCTCCCAGTATGGCCGCTAATGTGTTTTGTGAACTTGGATGATCTCAGTCTGCCTTTTTTTTTTTTTTTTTTTAATAATTCTGAAATGGAGATAGTGTTACTTTGCAGAGCTAACGTTCCCAAGGAAAAAATGTTTTTAAAAGGCTTTTCAATTTGAGGGTATACTGATTGGGAGACAGAAACTTAAATGATTCTGGAAGTAAAATCTCAGGTCTTTTTATGTTGAAGGAGATCTTCGTGTGCTTAAAGTAAAGCTAAGCAGACATAGTACGTTAAAACAGTAAGTAGTTACAGACGTAGTCTCAGCAGACTGTTAAGGACAAAAGTTATCATTATTTCTATGTCTAGGTCTCCCTTCATATGCTTCTGTTTAGATAAGATCTGTAATACAATCTGTTCTCTCTCGTTTGGTTTATGCAGGCACAGGCTTGCTACAGGAAGTGGTATATCTAGTGAGTCAGGGAGCTGATCCAGATGAGATTGGACTAATGAATATAGATGAACAACTTCCAGTTCTAGAGTACCCTCAGCCTGGTCTGGACATCATCAAGGTACAATTTATCGTGAAGAAGTCATTCAGCATTTGGATACCTTTCTCCTCTGTTCCATATTTCACTTCATTTTGTCTGCTGTCCTTGTTGTTTTCATCACTGGACTCGTTCCGTTTGTTGGAATGATTCAGACTATTATTAGATTTTATTTTAAAATTGCTTTTATTAAGCTTTATGGTACTCTAATGCTTTAGATGTTTCTCCGTGTCCTAAATATCTTGCAGTGGGTTTTCTGAATTAAAAGTTCCAGGCTTCCCTTGTGCATGTAAACATAAGCTGCCCACATGAGGCAAATTTGCTTTGATTCCTTCCCTGAATTTGCAAAAGAGGAACCAGAAATACAGCGATCTATGGATCTGTAGATTCACTGCTCTGATTTTACACACCTAAATCCTTAGAGATACGGGATCTTTGAACCTACAGACTCTGTAGGTATAGCCTGGGGAGTCTGGAATATTCTGCATGAAATAACTTCCACACTTTTAAGAATCGCTCAGAGATGAGTGACATGGCATGTAAGTGTGATCTTGTCATTGCTGTAACTACTTCTGATCTAGCCATATCTTGGGATGATTAGGCAGAATGCTGAGCTGCGTCCTAGAACAACTATTGTGCTTGTTTGAATTGAGCTAGCTAAGGCTGGCATGGATAGATTTAAGATACTTCTGGTCAGAGGTTTAGTTTGGGGTTACACATTGTTACCTATACTATGTGCTAGCAACCTAATCCAATATGGACTTATGCATTTTTTAACTACTGGAAGATGATTTGTGACCTAAGACAAATTTTGTCTCAAATTATAGAAAAATACTCTGGAAGATGTTCACCCATTCAGATCAACCTTTGGATGGTCTGTACCTAATGCTGAGGTAAAAAGCAAAGTGTAAAAGTTAAGTTTTGAAGTGAAGAAGTTAGGGGTAGGGTTTTCATAGCTTCTAATGCTTTTCAAGAATTTCAGTGGAAGCATCACTGGAAACAAAGTTAATTTGATACTAACAATCTTCAGCTATTACACCCTTTTCCTGAGAAGGTCCTACAAATGGAAGTACTTCGAAACCAAAAGGGGGAAAATCAGCAAAACCCCCAACACATTATCCAGCCTTTTGATATTTTAAAAACAGATGTCACTCTCTGACCTAATTTCTAGTCCCAGACCCTTACTAATTTAATAAATGAATTTGTGAACGGGACTCGGTATAGTGAAGGCCTTAAAGTTCAGGACAGCTCAGTGTGTGCTGAAAACTAATGCACAATAAGAAACATTTCTGTCTGCTTTGTTTTAGGAACTGACATCCCCTCGCCTCATAAAAAGCCACCTACCGTATCGTTTTTTGCCTTCGGACCTCCATAATGGCAATTCAAAGGTAAAAATGAGAGGAAATCACGTTTGTCTAACACTCTTGGCAGCATCTCTTTCAATGCTTTGGGAAATGGGGTGGGGAAAAAGCTTTCAATATGACAATATTTTTCATCCCCCCCCCATCATAGGTAATATACATGGCTCGCAACCCCAAAGACCTGGTGGTGTCTTATTACCAGTTTCACCGCTCCCTAAGGACCATGAGCTACAGAGGAACATTTCAGGAGTTCTGCAGAAGGTTTATGAATGACAAGTGTAAGGAGCTGTTCTCTCTGCACACGCTGTTACACATATATTTTCATCTCTGCATTCCTTCTGCAAGTACAGAAATGAACTGGATAAAGGTGCATTTGTTTTGCATATACAGCAAGGAGGTTGCTACAGATAGTGCTGCATGGACTTAGATTTGTCCATACAAATTATGGCCATGCCTTGTAAATACTGCCTTATAATATTTGACCCCACGGGTTCAGCAGTGTTCCAGTTAGATCAGGCAAAACTGGTCTAACTCTTCTAAACATCAGTTTGCAAGGTACCACGCACAGAAGTGATGAATACTTCCAGCATAATTTGATTTTAAATGTACTTTGCTGTTAGCTATTTCTGAGGAGTCTTTCTGTTCCTTATGATTTTTATTTCAGTATTTTTATTTCATCCAAAAACTCAAGGTTTGTCCTTTGCAGGATACCAGTTAATGCACAAAATATTCTAGCTTTTGTGAGATTGATCTGGAGTACATCAGTCATCTGTAAGCTGAAGTGAGCCCCTCTAAGAAGGCAGTTGCAGGCTGCTACTGTCTGAAAAAATACAGCTTTATAATGAGAATACAATAACCTGCTTCACAACAGCTCATCAGCTGCTCACCCAGTAACTCTTTTGAATGAGGACTGTTTCATGACACACCCACGCACTGTTCCCACAGAGGCTGTGGTGTCTTAAGTGGGTCCGTGGCTCAGTAAACTTACAGGGAGGGCTAGCTCTGTGTTCTCACATAACTAGCTGCTACTGGGCTTTTTGCCAATGGATCACCACACTTTCTAGCTAGGAAGAGAAAAAAATAAAAACCTACTGTCTTCTATTTCTTTACAATATCTTCTCTATGATACCTTAACATCCCACTAAGAATTCACCAGGTACCTTGTGCTCTGAGAGATCCAGTGCAGCAAATTTTCCTTCAATGCAGAATGCTAAAGGAGCTGTATAACAGTAAAGGGAAGGAAAAAGTAAAAGCCTACTAATGGGGGTTATTTAACAGGCCTTAAAAACCTTTGCTACTGTCTCCTGCAAGTTTGTGCAGGGAGGGTAAATGTTCTCCTTCCATTCTAGCCCACCTTCACCTTCTGATTTGCATTCTCTGAGAATGGGATGTTTGTCTGTAGACCATGACTGGGAACTTTTAGACTGGAAATATATGAATGACACATTAGAAGGTATTCTAAGATAGGAGGAAGGTTCTGTACTCTCTTTCATAGAAGTATCCCAAGAATTTTTTATATCTTCGTCTTGTAGCAGCTAGCTGATGTATCACAACCTCCCAGAGTTAAGAAAGCATCACAGCATGTTCTGTGTCCGTAATTGTGCAAATGGACTGTTTTGTAATACAGTAAATTTAGCATTTATCTAAATGTTTGCATCTCATGGAAGCAATGCAGCAGCAAAAAAACCCTTCATAAGAAGTCAAAAGTACTGTTAGAGGGAGAAGCACTGAGCAAAAATGATATGGACCTACTCTTCCTACCCCTCCTTATACCCAACCATTTTGAAGCAAATCCAGGGCATGTTAGCTATATTGTTTGAAGGTATGCAGCTGGATAGCAATTAGTCTTGAATGTGCTAATTCTATGACATTATCCTCTAAAGCTTAAGTAGTTTCTTACATAAAGTATAGGTAAACTCTGCTAAGATAATCTTAATGAATTTTTTCCCTGTACCATCAAGAGCAGCAAGGAATGCTTTTTGCTTGACTGATGTGTTAGCTTCATGTGTGAATTTCTTTAGGGGGGGAATGGGAATAACAAAATTAATTATTCCAATACCTTTATAAAAAATTGAAAATTAGTCAGCTGATTAAAGTAACTTCCCTATGAAATTGACCTCTTTGTCCATTTAAGTTGTTCCAATTACTCAAATAAAGCAATTATTTTTCAAAGGAAAACGTGGCTTCAAAATACCAAACTAAAAAGTTTAACATTTTTCTTTAGCTGCTTTGCTGAAAAGATAAAATCGGCCAAAAAAAATATTAGGGAAAGGATATGAAAAAGCAGTTTACTATATTTGTTTAACTCCTGCTTTGATTATCTGGAGTATTTTGGGGCAATTTATCACTGGTATCAAAGAAATACGCAGAATGCATTTCTTTGTGTTGTCTTTTTGGTAATACTGGCAGCAAAAGACATTCTCTAGGTAATAAATACAAGTGTCTGAAACTTGGCCAGACCCACATAATTTGATGGAAATCAGTGCCCATGTGGACTTTATCATAGAAGTGAAAAACAAAGGAGAAAAGTTTTTGGGGGAGGGTTAAAGGTTCCGGTAATCACTGCCTCATCAGCACTGGGAGCACAAACCCTCCCAGCAGAGCATCTCTGCTTCTCTTCCAAGACCTGAACCCTACACAGCAGATGTGGGGAACTGAAGATAAGCTCTTGGTGGCATGCAGAAGGTACAAGCTTTTCATCATTGGCAACCCTGCATGCTGGGCCTGCTCACAGCTTGTTTTCTATGGGAAGTACCCATCACAACACTTGAAGCTTTTGGGAGCGCTCAGCACCTTGTGGACGTCTGCTTGTAGTCTGGATTTATTGTGTAGTTGAGATAACTGGCAACAGTATAACGGAAGCTGTCTTCTGGCATATCTGCAGAACTTGGGTGGAATTGTTCTGAAAGTACTAATAGAAGAGAATAGGCTTCAGATTTTAGGGGGAGAAAGAAGTAATGACATGAATATTATGTCAGTGCATCCTACGCATTTGGGAATGACCATAAAGCATTTGTATAGGTCTATTTTCTCAATACTTATTTTTTATTAAGAAAGGATAATGATTGTTAGCAATTCTTTGTCCATAATAGAGGATGCTCTGTGGAACTTTTCACAAATGCTGTATGTAGCTCCCGAGCAAAGGAATCTGCAGTGTGATGTTAACTGCAGGAATTCACACAAGTTGAAGCCACGGGAAATTTGCCTTCTGCAAAGCTATCTGATTTTTATTTTGGCTAAATTTCAGTTTAATAGTCAGGTGTTATTAATACTGAGCTCCAAGATGTCCATCGTGAAACAGTGGTGGCATTTTTGGTTGAACATTTTATCTTTCTGGTAAGTTAGTTATTTTGAATATTCCGAAACTACTCTTAAATTCAGTTCCTTGATGTGCATGGCAAGGGTCAAAACCAGACACTGTTCTCCTGGGGCTCTGAATCACTCCAGTTAATTTATTTTACTGGTTTGGTTGTGGTTTTTTGTTTGGTTGGTTTTGTTTGTTGAGTTTTGTTTTGTCCTTTTTGAAAAGGACTTAATAGCAAAAGTGTTCATTTTCCTCATGCCAATCATAATGTCTTTGTAGTAGGATATGGTTCGTGGTTTGAACATGTGCAAGAGTTTTGGGAACATCACATGGATGCCAATGTACTTTTTCTCAAGTATGAAGATATGCATAAGGTAGGTTAGATATAGCAAAAAGATACTTTAATTACATTCAGCATTGTAGTGTTTAAAATGCATAAAGCACAAAATTTGCTTCTTATGTTCATACTTGTGCTCCCTAATGTCTGATACCATTTTTAAAGCACTGACATGCAGTAGCTTCTTTGGACATTTCATCACTTTTATAAACATTATAATTTACTCAGGAATTTGCATGTATCAATAGGTACTAAACTACTCGCAGAGATGTGTAACTGTTCAGTACTTGCTACACTCAGCTCTGGGCATTCATTTAAAAGAAATGCCTGCTGTATCAAATGAGGAAAAGAAAAGTATATCATCATTTTGTCATAAATATTTGGCATTCTGACTATTTTGTTGTTCTTACTGTCTTCTGTGAAACAATGTTTGAAAAAATTAGGGATAATTATGTAGCATAATGCGAACATAATTATCGGGTCCTTACAGTATTTGGGCTAATAAATCCACTTTATCTTTAATCAGAAATGTAGTGGAAATACTACATAGAAATTGGTTTCCATTGCATTAATTTTTTTTTTTGAGAATTAATGAAAATACTTTAAAATGTTTATTTTACTGGAAAATATAAACACAGTGAAAACCCAGCTCCTATCTGTAAATGTGCAGAAGGTAAAATAGGGCTAGGACTCAATAAAGCTGCATAAATTATGATTCCAGCTTTTCTGAGCCTTCTGATGGAGTGGGATGCTAAAAGGAGATGTCATACAGTCAGAGTAATTTGAAAAGTTCAGTAGAAATTATTTCAAATCCATGGACTTGAATAATGGTATATTCCAAGTTGTGCTCACTAATGAATATTGGTGGCTTCACAGTATCTTTCTGCTTCCTGATAAACATTATGTCCCTGCAACTCCAGAAGTCATAATACTGAGGAAATCTGGAGTTCTGGATATATAAACTAATGGCTGCTTATTCTCACAGGCTACTTCACTAGATCCATTCCAGCTACATGAATGCAGTCCCAGAAGATAACAATGAAGGAAGGGCTGTTCTAACATTTATAGTAATTTATTTTACCAAGATCAAAATCAAAGCAACTTAATTCCTTCAAAATACACTGGTATTCCAAAATGATCAGTTACAGGTGTGGTGTGGTCTGAAGTGGGAAGCATCATGCTTTGTAGTTCTCCATTCTAATACTCGAAGAGACAAGCTTACATAATTGTATTCTCTGCTGACCTGTCTTACCCTAACTACTTGGAATGTGTTTATTTCCAGCAAACTGGAAGGTGGCAAAATTTTAAGACAGTGATGTTTCTACAACTTCTGCATTTGTATTTTTCATGCTTATCAGCATATAACTCTTTGAAATACTTAAACTCATTTTAAAAGGTAATTTAAAATAAACTTTTTAAACACTCTCTTACAGGACCTAGCAACAATGGTTGAGCATCTGGTGAGGTTCTTAGGAGTTTCATATGACAAAGCACAGTTGGAATCCATGGTGGAACACTGCCATCAACTCATTGATCAGTGCTGTAATGCAGAAGCACTTCCTGTTGGCAGGGGTATGTTTAAAACCCACAGTAAAACTCTTATTGCGGATGTTGCAAGAAGTAACTGATGGCTTTGTAACCTCCAGGATGGGTTAAGATATTGGCTGTGTGAATGATGGGAGGTAACCAGCTGTTGGTGCAATCTGGGGGGTTGTTTTGAAATAAAGTTAGGTAGAAGTGACTAAAAAGGAGGGAATAATCCAAGATCAACAGTGTGTATTCAACACCATGCAAACACTAACAAAGTCTTTGGCTTACTTCAATGGATTGAGCTATTCATGCTGCGAAGAGTGCACTGTTCCTTCTGACCTTTGGTTTGTCAAAGCCCACACAAACACATACAGTTTATCCTGGCTCAAGCCCTTGTGTTTAAGTATACCAGATTTTCTAGAACAGATAATTCTCATTCAAAGGCATCAAATGATAAGGAGCTGTAGCTTTCTTTACAAGCTTTTCCTTTTCATTGTCTACCTCAGGTGATTAAAAAATATTTAGCTTCTACATGTTGAGGTCTTTCTCTAGGAGGCCAAAGTGCCCTTTAAACTACTGATACATCTGTCCTTTGATAGTGTCAAGAAATTAAGTCCTTTCTCAGTCTTTCTTCTGATAAGCATAAAACAGTGACCTTAGTAAGTCTCCCTCAAATTATTCTCTGTAGGCTGCTTTACAGCACTTAATGGTTTTTAAAAGCAGGGCATAAGATCAAGATGGAGAAATGCCTTATCTAGATATAAAATCACTTTATCCACTGAGTTAGTCCAGTTTTAACTGGAACTTTCACCTTTGTTTTTCCATCCACCTTATCACTTCCTGCTACGGAGTAATTTATCAAGACCACAAAGTCTTCTCAGAGGAGCTAATTTGCAGGTTCTTGTCCATTACTCGGGGAGAGTGACCTGAATACTTTGTTCTTAGATTTCTGTGTAGGAGCTCTTTCCTAACTACCTCTCTAACAACATTCTTATTTTCAGATTTTATCACCTGTGATTTTTATAATTCTTTACTAATCTCTGATCAAAATACCAAATATCATCAGTCCTTCACTACTCATTTTGAGTTAGCCAGTTGTTCATTCATTTGCAATGCATTTTGTTGATATTATACAGTTCTATAAACACTACAGTCGCATGCCTTGCAAAAGTCTTTTGTATCTTTGCATTCACCTTTAATCAGCCACACTGTAATCTTACCAACATTCAGTCAGGTTTGTTTGAGAGGAAGTTCACTTTCCCATGAAAGCAGGTTCACTGGTATTCTACGCTACCTTTGCATCTTTTTTGGCAGAGTCTTATACCAGTTTTTCATTACTTAGCTCAGACTATGATCACAGTAATGTCAGAGTAACTAACCCAGAGTAACGTGTCCTGGTTATACGTTGGCATGAACACTTCAGAATATCATACTTTTTAAAAAGCTATTGCTGACACCTCCTTGCCTTTATCTGTGACTGAACACCTGGTATGCAAAGGCTCTTGTACATTCTGTAGGGGCTATACACTCCATTTTTTACAGTAGGACATGAAAACCAGTTTCCTATAAGCAGTTCTCTGTCTTAACTGTGATGTTACCCAGTTCACTTATGTTTTGGTAGTGGTGAGTTCTAGAAATCAATATCTCAAGGTTGCCTGCTTGAGGTAAAATTTCAGAGAAGACAAATGAGCTTGTAGCTTCACTGGAAGACTTAATATGTTCATGGAATTGTAGAGGCTGTAAAGAACCTCTGGAGATAAGTCCAGCCCCCCTGTCAGAGCAGGATCACCCAGGGCAGGCCACACAGGAACAGATCCAGGTGGGTTCTGAATGTCTCTAGAGAAGGAGACTCCACAGCCTATTCCAGGCTCCATCACCCTCACAGGAAAGAAGATTTTCCTCATGTTGAGGTGGAACTTCCTGTGTTCCAGTTTGTGACCATTGCCCCTTGTCCTGTCACAGGGCACCACTGAAGAGAGTTGGGCTCCTTTCTGCTTGACACCCACCCTTCAGATATTTGTAAACTTTAGTAAGATCCTCTCTGTCTTTTCTTGTCCAAACTCAACAGTCCCAGGGCTCTCAGCCTTTCCTCATAGGAGAGATGTTCCAGTCCCTTAGATCATATCAGTCCCTTATAGATCACTGGAATAGGTTGCCCAGAGAGGTGATGGAGGCCCCATCCCTGCAGACATTCAAGGCCAGATTTATTGAGGCTCTGAGCAGCCTGACCTAGTTAAAGATGTCCCTGTTTATTGCAGGGGGGTTGGACTAGATGACCTTTAGAGGTCCCTTCCAACCCAATACATTCTATTCTATGATTCTGTGATGATCCTCATAGCCTCTGTTGGACTCTCTCTAGTATTTCCCTGTCCCTCTTGAACTGGGGAGACCAGAACTGGATGCAATAGTCCAGATGTGGTCTCACTAGAGCAGAGTAGAGGGTAAGGAAAACCTCCCCTGACCTACTGGCCACACTCTTCTTTATGCACCCCAGGAGACCATTGACCTTCTTGGCCACAAGGGCACATTACTGTTCCATGGGTAACTTATTGTCCACCAGGACTCCAAGGTCCTTCTCTGTGGAGCTGCTTTTCATAGTGTCTACCCCTAACCTGTACTGGTGCATGGTGTTATTCCTCCCCAGGTGTAGGACTCCACACTTACCCTTGTTGAACTTCTTTAGGTTTGCCTTTGCCCAGTTCTCCAGTCTGTCCAAATCAATTCTAGATAGTTTCTGGTAGAGTTTTCACTGGGTGGTGTGTTTTCCTGCTCTTAGTTACCTTGCTTTTAACTCCCATTGTACTTTCCCCTTACTACTTCAAACTGGTAATTCATCACATCACACAACTTGTATCTTGTGTGAAAACAGTCTCATTTGCAGTAGGATTTTACAGCATGTTGCCTAACTGATTACCAACCTGCTTCTCTGCTGTGAAGATGAGATCACAAAACAATGAGTCTGGTAAGACATCATGGGGGCCTTGGACAAAGTGTTCTATGTCAGTGCAAGACTTTACAAACAAGAGCTGTGTTCTCCTCTTTTCGGTTGTATGGAACATAAAAATTGTAGGTTTGTTCCTAACCTCCAGGATCTGGAGATCTGCGGAGCAGCAGCACTGCTGCTGGCTGTGCACACCCCAAATATCCCTTCCTTGTCCCATGAAAGCTGGAAAGGTGGTTGTGAAAGAAAGGTGAGGTTCTAACACAAGAGAACAGAGCAGACCTTCTGCAGACAGAAAGGTCAATGGCTGTCTCTGCTGATCCTCTCCATCCAGAACAGGTGATTCCTACTTTTGCTGCACACACTGTTGTGTTCGTGGTGTTAGTGTTCATTGTTCAGTAGTGGAGTCTACAAACCCCTAGTCAAGGGGCAGAGCCTTTTATTGATACAGTCTACGAATTGTTCAAAAAGAAGCCTCCATTTTTTAATAGAGAAGGAAGGGAGCTACAGCAGTTAATGTAATATTTTGTCATTTGTTCACTGTGTGCTTTTTATTAAAAAATTCCTTATTTTGACTTTATTTTGTTTGTTGTCTCTGGTTTTTACAATATTTTGTTACTTCAGACTGCAGCTTCATTGAAAGTGCTTTGTTCTTTGTTTGTTTCTGTGACAAAGAATGGTGGCAATAACATGACAGCTTACTGTAATTTGTTTCAAATATTTAATTTGTCATTAGTTACATTTACTTTATTATTTTGCTTTATTTTAGTTCTTCATTTTGTTTTCTTTTAGCACATTGATCTTTACTCTGAAGATAACCCTGAGCTGCTGTGAAAGCAGAACAATGATTAGATATGTTACTTATATTTGACTCTTATCACATCATAATTTACACAGTTGCATGATTCAAATCATAAACCAGGTGGGTGACTTTTTGACAAGCTATCAATTCATATGGTAAAAAAAAAAAAGGCTGTTACAAATAATCCACTCTGTATGTCCTATCTAAAACTTGTCATTTGTCTATATATGTTGTTAGAGAGATTCAGAAATAAAAGGCTTATCTTTCCCAAGCAGAGAAAGAAAATGTGGTGTTATCGTTCTTGAAAGGGAAGAACAGGCATTTGTTTCATGCTGTGCTTTATGCAGTTATAGTTGCCAGAACAAAATTGAAATCAGTATCAGATGTTTATGATTGTAAGCATTTGCTTAATGGGCTTTTTTTTTTTTTAATACAGAAGAAATTTTGTGGAAACAGTAAGTGATGCATTTTCAGTCAGTTTCAGTTTCTTTTGGTCTTCAGAGTCAGAAACCCCAGAACACTAGCATACCTCCATGAGTTATAGGAGAGTCCTGATTTCATAAAACAGCCCTTGCTGCACATACTACACCATCATGTTAACATGTATTTTGTAGATGTTTCAGACAGTTTTGTCTTTGGACTCAATTATAGAGTTGCTGCATAAAAGCAATGGTAATTAAATTAAATGGGTGTTCTTATGCATCAAATGCATAATTATGCTCCCTGCATGTAGTTTTGTTCTTGCTATTATGATTAAACTCTCTGGCAGCAGTGTCCCAGTTCTCCTTACATTTGCTCCAGTTGAACAAGCATAGATTTTGTCTTTATTTATATCCAACATAAATGCAAAGAGATTGTGGCCTCAGTCTGGTTACTCCATGGGGCTTATTCACAAACAAGTAACCCTGTCTGACTTTCAGTGAAATAAATTGAATACTACAATGAAACAGTGGTTAAAGGGGGCACAGACTTGCTTCAGGTTATGTTACTAGTTGGGTTCAGTAGAATAGAATACTCCATACAAGGAAAAAGTGTTCAGTGTCCATGTTGCATTCACCAAAAGCTTCCCATTCCTCATGGGAATAGTGCAAATTGCATGCATGGCACTTGTTTTCTTCTATAGATATAATCTAGGCACTCATATCTGTGGTATTTAACAATTAATATTCATAATCTAGACACTCATATTTAATAATTCTCTCCATATTGAGAAATGTTAAATTCATCTGTTGACCTTACCTTTAAGCATAAAGTAATATAAATTAGTAATGGTAAAGTGATGACTGAGATGTAATATTAATACTGTACATTCCATGTACCTTTTGGATAGTTGTCTAACCAGTGTATGCTGAAGGTACAAGGATTTTTGAATGTATTATTGTTAGCTGTGGGAATTATTAAACAGCCAGCATTTGCACTGGAACCAGAAATCCACTTTTAAATGAATACCCAAACCAAAATCTCTGTTTGTTTCTGTTTAAGTCTAGGGCAAACTCTCATAAAAAAGCTGAATTCTTCCTGTGCAATATTTGTCTGGTGCAGATGACAAGGCTTTGCAAGGGTTGTAGCAAGGAAATTGGGTAAGACATTGAATAGCCTTAGGTCTTGTTAAGCTTTCCATGAAAGCTAAGAGTGGTTTGCATCTCACAAGTGATACCTGGTGTCCTGCACAATTAGACTAGATATTTGGTGTTCCTGTTATGTCAGCTGTCTGACTTGTGTTCCTTCTCTGTTTCAGGACGAGTTGGGCTATGGAAAGACATCTTCACTGTTTCAATGAATGAGAAATTTGATTTAGTTTATAAACAGAAGATGGGAAAATGTGACCTCACATTTGATTTTTATTTATAAAAAATGCATGCATATGATACCCAAATATAGCTAGAAGTGCTTTATGCATTCATTTATTACCTGCTGGACAAACTACTGTAGCTATTATGTGTTAACAAGATTTCAAGAAAGAAAAACAATCTTAAGTAAACCGTATCAGATAGAATTATCTTTGATCCTAAACAGCTGTTTATCTTCTAGTATTTTAATCTTTTGTCCACATGCAAGAACTTACTAGACAATTCTAGAATATTCAGCTGTTATGGAATGTATTATATACATATAAGGTATGTATCATATATGCAACTAGAATGTACACCTTTTCAGCCCCACATTGATTATTTAATGTGTTTTATAAAAGCTTTTCACTAGAACCTAAATAAATGTCCATAAACCAAATAAAAAATTATTTGAGGGAAACAAATAAACAGGCCAAAATCATATGCTAGAAATGATCTCAGGGGTTAATTGTCACATTTATTTTTATAGCAGGTATATCAAGTATAAATAAATCCCATTCCAAAATAGTAACTGATCAAAGTGGGGCTCACCTTACGTTCTGCACACCCTTACCCATATAATGTGAGTAGGTTCTGTGCACTGGCATACTCTGCAAGACAGGCCTTGTTACAAAATATAGCTGTGATTGTCACCCTAATCCCAAAACCCACCCACACTTTCATGGATGGCAGCAACCAGCTGTTTTCCTGACAGATTAAGTTTAGCCCCAGGCCCAGGGTCAGCAAACAGAAGCTTCTTAAGTGCCCGGTTCTAATGCAGTCTCTCAAAATGGGGCTTCAAAGCAAGGCATCTATCTGATGCAGAGTCTTTCTTGAGAAATCTGAGTCCCTGACCCAAATCACTTTCCTCTGATTTGAATTTTACCCATTAGATATACAGTAAGAGAAGGTAAGGTGCTGGTTATCCTCTAGTTCTGCTGCAAGTTAAGGGCACTTGGCACTGTTTATGGTTTGTGCTACTGGACTCCACCAGAGCTCAGTGGAACAGGAATATCTGTGCCAGAGTAAGCAGGCAGAGGAAACAGCTGCACTGAAGGAAGAGTTTGAAAATACACCACCAGGCGGGAGTATTGCACAAATATTCATGCAGAACACGGTTTCAGTAATTGTTAGCCGTGACTGGTCTGGATTATAATTGGGATTCAAGTTTATTTCTGTATATTTTGATTCTCTACAACAGTCACACAAACAGCCTGAAGCAGGCTACTCTCACTATAAAACTCTTCAGAATTCTTTTATTGTTCCATTAGGCAGCAACATCTATGCTTTTTAGGTTCTTGGCTGCAGGAGGCCCATTATTGCTAGTCAAATATTCAGGCTCCCCAAAAGCCTTGAGGAAGGACTAGCAGTTTTTTAGTGTTTCAGCTCTGTTGGAAAACTAACTGTCAGTTCAGCAACTGGCAAGTGGTGTAGCATGATGTGGCTTGACAGCACTTTTCCTTGTATATTTGTGAGTGAAAATGCTTTCAGTGAAATTTTATTTCTATTTTTATATTTTTAGTACTGTTTGAATATTAAGCACTACACATTATACTTCTGTGCTTGCTTGCTTATTGAATAAAAGATGTGTTCCATGCATTGTGGTTTGCTATTTTCTAGACCACCTTTCAGGCCAGGTAATCTTTGTACAAGCCACAGATCCTCTCCCCTACCCACACCTTTTAACTTAAGACAGAAAGATGACATCAACTCCAACAACCGTCTGATGCAATGACATGTCTCTGACAGCAGTTCATAAGGAACTCGGAGAGTCCAAGAGAGAGGATGGGATTCTTCAAGCATCTTTGTGTGTAATAGCCCTCCGTGGGGTTTTCTTCCCCTTGTGCTGGTAGTGACAGCAGCCTGAGGCAATGAGTTCTTCATCCAAATACATACTGTATGAAAAAGGATTTGTTCGCTTAGCGACTGCCACCAGACCAGTGCAATTATGTGTTCCTTTGTTCTTGCATTATGACAGATTATACACAGTCACTGTTCAATCCACACAAGATTTTATGTGCTTTTATCTTGCACCTCTTAGGCAGCTCGGTGCTGAGAAGTCCTACTAGTCTCTGTCATACACAAGACCAAAACCCACAAACTACAACAAGCTGCAAGAAGACAGCAGCAGGAAAATTCCTGTTTACTACAGAGGAAGACAAAAATCTCCCCACAGTTCCTGCAGATTAGAGTCAGAAGAAAATTTAATTAGTACTAGAAATCTACCTCAATCAATCCTGAGGAGGCCTGAGCAATACAGGCTGTCTAGAAGGCTTCTTGCATTTCTGAAGACACCAGGGAATCCTATTCCTGCTTCTAGCCACAGCCTGTCTCCTTTCTACAGCAGATGACCAGCCTCCAACCATTATCTAACTCTACCAGGGCCCCTACCACACCATATCCTTGAGCACTGTATCTAGACAGCTTTTAAATA
>JANIJG010001928.1:85410-96820 GCA_024611175.1 Megaceryle torquata | reverse complement strand
AACCATTCCTCAGCTCCCCTCTCAGGCTTCTCTTCTCCAGGCTCAACAGCCCCAGGGCTCTCAGCCTTTCCTCCCAGGGAGATGTTCCAGTCCCTTCAGCATCCTCAGAGCCTCCCTTGGAGGCTTTTCTAACACATGGACATGACCAAAATAGGAAGTGTCTTCATACCCATTCACATTGAATCAGTTCTCCCTGGTAACCAATGCAAACCACGAAAACTGCTACAAAGAATCATGGAATGGCTTGGGTCGGAAAGAACCTTAAAGATCACCCAGTTCCAACCTCCCTGCCATGGGCAGGGTCACATCCTCCTAGATCAGGTTGCTAAAGGCAAGATGTGTCCCTAATCATATCCTAGTTGTCTTTCCCTGAGCAATCAGTAGTTCCCTAAGTCAAAGTCCAGACCTGTGTGAACACTAACAACCATGAATCAGCTCAGAAAGGACCACAGAACATCTTGACAAATCACTTTGTCACAGGTAAAAACCAGTTCCACATTCTACACCAAATCTCAGACTACTTCATAAAAAAAAAAAGGGAAAAAAAGGAAAAAAAAAGGAAAAAATAATCTAAGGGCTATCAAAAATAGAATACGCCCTACAGAGAGGGTAAAAATATCAAGGGAATTGCTATGTCTTCTGTCTCTGAAGTGGGATGCCATTTATGAGGTGATAACAACCATGTAACGCTAAGAACCAGTAAAAATTTCTTGTTACTGAAAACACTGTCTCAAAACACCAGCAACATAAGCATCAGCTAGAGAACTGAGAACAGAACCCAGAAGAGAGCTCCTAATGCTGGGTCTCCACTGCCAGGCATCTGAACACAGCACTGGGAACAGCTCTGCTCCTCTCACCTCATTTACATGACACCAGTAAGCACAAGGGCACAAAGCAAATTGGAATCCTGCTGCCCCACCACAAAATTCTCCTTACCTCTAGATAATAACCTATCAGTACAAGTGAAATAGTCTCCAATTCCTTTCACATTCTTAATTAGTATTTAATATGTAGCCAGATTATTCTCTGGAAAGTAGCAGAGAGAAAAATAAGTATTTTATTGTAATTGCACTCAGTTTCTTGGAAAACCTACCACTTGCAGTTGTTCTTGGGTCTGGAGAACAATGAACACCACAGCCCATCACTTCCTCTCTGCAAAATGGCTTTATGGTGTAATAAACAACCCATTTCTTTTTATTCTGCTTTCACCCAAATAGTTCATCATTTCCCATTTTAGTTTAGTAATTTCTGCCACAGTGAGAGATGCCAGAATTAAAGTTCAAAAGAGCAGAGATCTCATTCATCAGCATGCAAAACACAAGTGGGGGAACTTCTGCCATAGCCAGCTTTACAAACAGGTACTGAGGGAGGATCAAAGAGTGTGTAACAAATAAGGAGCAAGGTCTTTACTTCCTCCTCCATCACCTTCTTCATATAAGGCTATATCCTTGCATGAATGTTGAAGAGCTTCCAAAACTAATTCAATAGTTTGTCCTGCCTCCATCAAATGCCCTTTCTTATCTATAGGAAGATAAAACCAGACACGGAGAACCTTGCAGATCATGTATTTGCTTTCATATTTTGTTACATGACTGTTGATCAAGTATCATCTAGAAATTCTCAGTAAAATCTCAAATTTGTGCTAAGTGAGCCAAGGGAAATTTTACTCTTACACTCCTATGTTAAAAATGAACATTGACTTACAGAAAAAAAAAAAAAAAAGGGGGCATTTTAGCAACAGAAATATTTTAGTGTATGGTTTCAGTTTGTTTGGGGTTTTTTTCCCCTCCCCATGGTTCAACTGTGAGTATTTTCACAAAGAGTAAACAAAGCTGAGTTGGATCAGAAGTTCAGCCACATCTGCAGCTGGGGCTCTTGCTCTTTCCAGTGTTAAGATGGAGAATTTGTGCTGGCAGCACAAATCTGGGCATGAGAGGTTTGATTTTTAACTCACTTTTATCAAGGTGGGGCAAAGAATCTTAATAGCAAATAGTTGCTTTCCTTCTTCTGGAAATTAAGATGCTCCTTTGTAATGTAATTGAGAGTTTCCCCTCTGAAAGGGCCCACAGCACAGAAACAGCCCCTCTGCTTTGCCATCAGAAGGGTTCCAGCTTTGTGGAAGGGGCTTCAGGGTGCTGCTGATCTTCCAGAGAGCAGGGGCAAACTGATGTTCCACCCATCACAGCTCTGTGGCTGCCCTCAACGTTACTCCAAGACCTTGTTCCTCACCTGCTTCATCTCCAGGGGTCGGGAGGGGCCAGTAAATGGCACAATCTTTCCTTCCCCAGATAAGACATTTCTACTTCACATACCAATCTCCCAGCAACAAACTCTGAGCGTAAATAAAATGTACAGTACTGGTGAATTAAAGTCCTGAAGACGTAAAAAACCCATTTTGGTTTGCAAATCTAATGACCATTCTTGTCTCTTGCTGATTTAAGTAGAGGTTTAAAATGTCAGGCAGTTGGGAGGGTTTGTTTGGGTTTTTGAGCTTTGTGTTGTTTTTGTTTTTCATGAGATGCTAATTTGCAGTAATTGTGTTATGGAGTCATAAGAGCCTGGCTCAGAGGAAGGGAATTATTGGTGTGTGTATTTTAGTAATAACAATTAGACAGCCAGCAAAAAAAAAAAAGACAGGAGAAAACATTACTAAAATGCTCACGTACTTAGGAAGAAAGCTACAGCTTGTGGTTTTAAAGGAATCAAAACCTGTCTAGTATTTCTCAAACACCTCTGTCTACTGGCATGCCGTCGAGATACAAACAGGATACATTTCTACAGACACGATTAATTTCCATTAATTGCCTCAAATTAAAGAAGTTATTTTGGTTGTAGTACTAGACATCTGAAAGCTGTTAACTCCTTTTGTGATTTGACCTTCTTAAGAGAAAGGCCCATCAGCAGAGAAAAAGTAAAGCACAGTTCTTTGATGGTGCAACAATTCTTCAATAACTTAACTAAGAACACAGCATGCTCTGCTCTGTTCAGGTCTGAACTAAAAGGCTTCTCTAACCCTGTGCTCCCCGAGACATAACACAGCAGATGGGTAGAGGAGCAAACAGGTGCATCAGAAGAAGTTTAGCCCAGGTAAAAGAAAACATGACTCAGCATCTGTCTGGCTAAAAACACCATCTGAGAAGGTGGGCTGATGTGGTAACAGGTTGGCTTGGAAAAGGTTAAAGTAGTGGCTACAGTGATCTTGCAGAGGTGTGATGATGATTGTCTGATCAGCTGTAGATTTGTGGATTTTGACTACAACTGTCTCTTCCTCCAGAACATCCTGTGCTGGCACCTAAATTAAACAGAGCACTGATTCATTCTGACCTGGCAGTTTCCATCCCAAAGAGAAAGGGCCCAGTAACATCAGCAGACAAATTTCTGCAGCTCCAGCTATTGACTTTGACTTCATGGGGCTCTGGATCTCACTTCTGCCCATGCTGCTGCTGCCATCGGAAAGCTGCTCCCTGTAACACGCTGCCAAAAGTACATTTCTTTTAAAGCTGGTGACTTCTGCTGTCATCAGCTTGGGCCCCTTCCGTTTCAAGAGGACCTCAGACAAGATGCCACGATCCTGCGCTGGCAGGGGGGTTGGACTCAATCTCCAGAGGTCCCTTCCAACCCTTACCATTCTATGATAGCAAATAGCAGGTAAATAGTTGCCTGTGGAGCAGCTGATACCTCACTAACACAGTGCATCCTTTTCCATCCTTCCCCTAAACAATTCTCTCCAGCACTGCTGGCAAACAGTTGCTGCCTGGAGACAGCAGTGGGTGATGTGAGCTTTACATTTACGGTCCCCAAGTTTCACAGGCTCGTAGATGAGAGGCTCCCTATATCCCATCTAATTTATCCATATACTCTGAGCTGCTGGTTGAGCACAGCAGGGAGGTGGAGGCTTAGGAGAGATGACAGAATTATAGATGAAGTCATGTGGCAAGAGAATTTTAGCATGGCCATGCAAGATGCCCTAAGCTTGGATAATCAGCCAACACAAGGGGACAAATAAAGCTCACAGTGACTTTCAGCCCCACTGGAATAAGAGAACATTTCTGAATAAAGACAGTATTTCTTCCCCAGAATTTTTGAGAGCCACACTTCTCTAAAGCAGTCAAGGAATCTGCTGTACTGTGTGCTTTGGATAGAAAAGACAGTTAGCAGGTCTGTGTCAAATGCTGAGGCACAAGAGCAGACCTAAATCTAGCTCAGATCTGGGAAAGATAAAGCAGCAGGCTGGGTTTATTTCTGTCACAGTGATGTTACACGGATTGCAAGCAGGACTGTTGCACAGAGAGCTGGACATGCACCACTGGATGCATAGTCAGTGCTCTGGCCCTCAGGAAAATTCTGCTTTGCCAGACAGAAGTTGGGAGGAGAAAAGCAGATGAAGGGAGATGCACTGGGGAGAAGATCAAGCCAATAGCATGAAGGCACTTGTTTCAGTACTTTGGGACTTACTGCTGCTCAAATGTAGTCAGGCAGCAGATAAAAACCTGAATGATTTATTTAAACAAGACAGTCCAAGATAGGTATGACCTGGACACACTTTAGAATCCTCCAAACTATTTTACATATTAAAGATTAACATAAAAGTAAAGCAGCATAAACTCTGGCTAGAGACAGGAGCAGTAACCTCATGGGAAAGGACCCTTCTAGATGCAGGGGTAACCAAAGAGCAGGAGGGATGAAAACTGAAGTAGCCACCCATCTCTGAATATATATTTTTCAGCAGTAGCTAAAAAAGAAAATAATCTTCCCAAGGCTAAAAAAATAGCCCTGCCTTCTCTGTGTGCTTAGACTTTATCAGATCATCCAGGTAATAAATCAAACTAGGAAATTCTTCTGGAGTTACATGGAAACAAACATTTAACAGCATCTCCACATAGTTAGGCAGCCTTCAGACCTCCAGCTGCACACAAAATCCAGTGGTCCAAATCTTCATCTGTGGTGAATCAAGACAGCGTTACCCTTAACTTTAATGAAGCTGTCTTGATTTATTCAAAAGCACAGATCTTGTTTACCCAGCATTAGCCTATGCTTACATAACTTAGGAACATGGTGGAAAAAGTCCTTATGAACCCCAAGATGTAAAACTTTAGGCACTTCTACTACCTGAACATCTCACTAGCGAAGTACGAAATCAGATCTGTCTTGTTTGAAAACTGCAGCCACCTTTTGCTCAACTGTTTTTCTAACCCATGATTTGAGTGCTCACTTGGAGCGCTCCAAATGACTTGGGTAATTTTCATCTTTGCTTATTTATCTAGTCCATATAGATCTTTCCATCAGTACATCACCCTTCGATTTAAACATAGTTTTACTTGCAAATGAGGCTGTTGAACAGTAAGTCATCAGTACCAAGTACATGCTGCTGTCTTCCCACTCTCAGGCCACAGGTAGCAGTATCTTCCAAGGTCCCTCTTCTCGATGCCTTCAACCTATGAGCAGCTGCAGACCAACAACAACTGTGCTGGGTTGTTTTTCCTTTCCCCCTCCCCCCCGCCTTCCTTTGCAAGCTCAGAAGTTTGCAATTTGTCTTCAACTCAGCTGTGCTACAACCTTCAGGCTGTCCAAAGATTAAAAGACAGAGGAATGAGTCTTCTTCCAGCTTCAAGTTTAATAGACAGCATTTAATAACCCTTGCCTTTGGGTGGGTTTTCTTTCTCACCCAAGCAGAAGCTAAGCCCTTACTAAACCCAGAGAGCTGATTTTTCAAAACAATACTTTTTGCTACTTTCTGAAGAGGAGAATAACTCATGTCAAAGCCTATAGCACCTTGGAGAAGTTATTCCACTCCTGGTCCTAGACACAGGTTGCCTGCATGGTCTGGCTCAGAGCTAAGCAGATTAAATGGCACTTTATTAAAAGGCATCGAACACACAAGCAGTGGGATGCTGGGACTTTCTATGACATACTCCTAATGAAAAGGCAACGCTGGCCAAAGGCCAGGATTTAAGGCTCTGATTTTAACAAAGAAGCAAAGAAGACAGGGCCAGAGGCTTAGAAACAGCTGAGCAGCTGCACATTGCCTGGAGCCCTCCCTTGGGGACCCTCTCATGCTAATGAGTGTCATTAAGCATAGGATCTTTTTCCTGTTCAGTGCTATCCAGACAGAGTAGATACAACCCCTGCTCCAGAAGGATTACAGTCCAAGCAGGTAAGAGAAAGAAGAGGGGGGAAAAAAAACCCCAAAACATTGTTTCACAGAAAGGGAAGATACACTTGGAAGTGGGCATGCCAAAGATCAACTAAGAAGGTTGCAGTAGAAAGAAGGACCATATCCAGGACTCTTGTAGCTTCCACTTTTAAATTGGACATGTGCAACTCCATCATGTCTTGCCAGAGCTAAGTACGAAGATGCTTCATAGAACTTCAGAGTGACAGCAATCACAGAATCCTGCCCTGTCCATCTTCACCTGATAACATACTCTACTTTGTTCACTGACCCTTTGACTTTTGACTTGGTGGTCTCTGAGTGTAGAGCTCTTCAATGCGATGCATTATTTTTTTCTCTGAGGAATCACAGAATGGTTTGGGTTGGAAGGGACCTTTCAAGGTCATCTGGTGCAACCCCCTGCAGGGAGCAGGGCCATCTGCACCCAGAGCAGGGTGCTCAGAGCCCTGACCAACCTCACCTGGAATAGTTCCAGGGATAGGGCAGCCACCACCTCTCTGGGCAGCCTGGACCAGAGTCTCACAACCCTCCGTGTAAAAAAATGTCTTCATTCTCTCCAGTCTAAATCTCCCTCTCTTTGTTTAAAAGCATCGCCCCTTGTCTTATCACAACAGGCCCTGCTAAAAAGTCTGTCCCCATCTTTCTGACAGGCCCCTTGAAGTACAGAGAGGCCACAGTAAGGTCTCTCTAGACCATGTCACTAAGCCCCACATCCAATCTTAAGCACCTCCAGGGATGGTGACTCCACCACCTCCCTGGGCAGTCCATTCCAGTGTCTAAAAAAAATATAATTACTGTCTGGCACTTCCTTCTGCTTCTCTCTGCTCCAGGAAGATGTCCTCTAACAAGGGTATTACTCATAAGCAAGATGATACTTGGAGTGCAGTGTTAATGACTGAAGCTAGGAATAGAAATTTGCTTCCATTGTGCCTTCAAGAGCTCGGAACAAGCCACCAGTATGGAGAGGTCCTAGGTATCAGTAGAGACAAAACCCTGGGTGGGGTTCATCTCTCTTCCCTCCCTTGAGTCACTTAGACTAATTTTCCAATTGATCAAGTGATAGGGTTGCCTTATCCTAAGATAAGCATCTAAAATAGGTCTGCTGAATCACGGTCTTTAAAGGTCTTTAGTAACTCAAGATTTCCTTTATTAATTTAGACTTTACTCTCTCCCATCATCCTTTGTTACTCAGGGGAGGACAGCAGCACAGCCTGACACTCCAGGCTGTGCAGGGGCTCGTTGTTAGCTCAAGACCTCCAAGCAGCCTTCTAAAGCAAGGGTTACACCTACAGAACAAGCAGCATAGGTGCCAAGAGAACTGTGGAGAAGTGGAAGCTGAGCAGCTTGACAGGTTCAAGTTTTGCAGCTTGTCAGGTTCTCAAAATTAGTTGGAATTCTCAAATTCATCTCTTTCCCCTTCCACCCCTCACCTTGTGACTTCCTCTCGTGAGGTCTTTTGTTCTAGACCAAAGAGTGAAAGTGATAGAAGAACTGGAACTGTCCTCCAGTAGCAATGGCTACCTAAAAATACACAGTCAACAGTTGCTGGAACCAGGGTTATTGACAAGCCCAGCTCTGTGTTCAGGGCTCTCCCAGGAGAATCTGAACATTACTTTTAAATGTGCCTCTGCTCAGGAAACATGAATCCAGCAAAAAGCTTTCCCTCTCCAAGTTACTGCCGAGGAGGAAGAGGAGGTGCAGAGTCTGTTGTGCAAGAACAGGCACATGGTTCATCTGTTTCCCTGGGGCTACAGGAATTGCTTTCCTTCAGCTGCAAAATCCCAGTCTGTGTTCTGCTCCCCTCTTTTCACTCCAGGACATCATTTTTATCCATTTCTCATTAGTGACTTGGGATACTTTTAAAATAAATAATTATTGTTAAAAGCACCATGAGAAAGAAAGAAAAAAAATTTTAAACCCCATCAATCTCACCTCAACATCAGACTCTACTCAAGGCATTTCATACCAAAACCTCCACCTCCAGTTAGCTGTGCTGCCTATCCCAGTACTTTCTCCCAGCTCACAGACTGCACGGTCAGAGTGGCTGTCTCTCATTCTTCATGCTCAGGTTGCCTGGCAGGCAATTCTCTTTTTATACCACAAAAAAATTACTTGTTAGCCTATAAACAAGGGCTTGTTAGCTGGCTTCCACTTCCTGATCTTTGCAGGAACTGGTGGTTTGGGTGGGAAAAAAAAATTAAAAGATGATAGTTATACCACCACTTGTCATCAGATGGAGTGCTCTTCCTTTCTGAGCAATACGGGACTGGCAGGGGATTACGGTAATGGCAAGGATACTGCCTGCTACATCAGCAGAGCAGTAAAGTTACTGCTGCTCCTTGACAGCGTGGAGCTGGGCACTGCAACTGGGGAGAGATCCCTTGGGGGATGCTGGAGTCAAGCCCTTCGCAACCATTGGGATCCAGGGAATCAAACCAGCTGGGAGCCGTGGGGAAAGTGGGGAAATAAAAAGAGAAAAAGCAATGGATTTTCAGTCAGACAGTCCCATCCCTGCGTGAAGGAGCCTGCTGTGTTGTGCTGTGAATCTCCTTTCCAGATGCTCAGAGGAGCTGTGCTGCCTTCTAGAGACTAAAGAGGTGAGTGTGGATTGGGGCAGGCACAAGAGCCTGGGGTATGCTCTTCCCCAAACCATCTCTCTCCACAGGTCGAGTATTATCTGGTTGGTTTTGAGCATGAATATCTCTGTCTTTTCTGCTGCATCTCCTTGACTTAGTGGGAAGTTTTGCTTCATGTGCTTAAAAATAATAAAAATTTTTAAAATCAGCTTTGATCCTTTCTTAATTTTCTAGTCCACCATCAACCCTGTGATGGCCATGGTTATCATGGTTGATGCTACCGTCACTTTTCATTGACGTGCTGAGTAAAATCTGACCTTTTCTGTCTCGGAATTATTCTTCAACTTGTTCCCTTTTGCAGGAAATAAAATATAAAGATCCAATTTCATTTCGGCGCACAAAAAGCAAATTCCCACAGTGCAATACCTTTTCATCTCCCCTCCCCCATCCTCCCTGCTTGTGAACTGGGAAGTTCAGGGCTTCAGAGTTTTAAATGCCTTTCCCTGCAGGAAAATTTGGGTTTGAGATTCAGCTGTGTGACAGTTGTTGCTGCTCAGTGCCTGCTCAAAGCGTTATCTAAGGGACTTGTTTGAAAGATCTAGTATTAGGACACTTGGAGTCTTACCTTATCTTGGATTTAACGTGAGTGGTTTTTCCCTCTCCAGTCTGTATTTTGGGTGGGAAAACTATACCCACATCAAGGGGCTGTGAAAGGCTTTTCAGCCCCCACTTGAAACTTTCCCCTTTGTGCCCCCTGTCTCTCAGTTCCCAGGCTTATCCTCACTTTCCCATCTGATGTACCTTTTCTCCATATTTAGTCAGCTAAAGCTGAGCTTGGCTTCCAGATACTCTGAAACGTTGTGTCACTCAGTAGGAAACTTGTCCCTTGCAACATCTTCTGCTTGGCAGGAATTGCTTTTCCCTATAGATTTCTAAAAAGGGCTGTTCATCTGGACTAACGAGCAGTAGGGTAAAGGAGTCACTTAATAAAGAGATCTTAAACTAAATTCTGGACTTGTAAATCTTCTTCACAGTTTCTAGCCTTGAATTGTGTCCTGCGGGTTTCTATCTTTCCTAGAACTGGTCTCTGCAGGTGAGCTGATAATTAGGATTGATTGCCATCCCTAAAGGAGAGCGGACTGCTGCTGGGAACGCAATGAGAAAATCCAGGCAACAAAATCCACGTCGCTCTCTTAGTTGTTGTTAAACAATACTGGGCTGAAAAAGGTTGGTTCCACTGGCTGGAGCCAGCCTGAAGAAGGCTCCCTAAAATAGCCTCTCACTCTATTCTTATATGGGAACCATAGCAGTTAGGGAACGTTGCTTTAGGGAATCGTATTGTTTGTGTCTTTGTCTCCTTCAGGGGGGTGATGATCTCCAAAGAGCACAACACTGAGCATCGTTGACATGGCAAACTTCACACTCCCCTTCAGAGCCAGCCAGAAGCTGATGTAAACAGACTTTAATTCGCAGTCCAGGAGCTCGGGTGACAATGGCTCCACAGCATGAAGCAGCTTCAATTGACACTTCAGACCCTGAAGACCAGTAGTGACGGGTATCTCAGATGACACTGATGAGCAGACATAGCAGCAGCTTCCACCTTGTCAGGTTTCTAAGCCAGTTTTAAGACAGAAACAGGACTAACTCAAGGTACTTAAGAGCATCAGTGATTTCCTCTTGGGAGAAATGAATTTGAGGTCCTTTTGAATATTTATGTTGCATAAATATTCCCCAAAAGACAGAAATTATTTTTAAGCTGCAATATTTAACCTCCAATATTTCTCATCACAATCCTGGAAAGTGGAAATAAATAGCCTCAGTTTTGTGTAGCCTCACTGCTGCACCCTAAGAGACATGGAAAAGGACTCAAATTTGAGTTGGAAATGGTGGCTATTAATCATAAAAACTTAGGGAGAAAGGTCAGTTTTCAAGTATGTTTCTGGACCCTTCTCACTGTTCCTGGTGCTGCACTTCTAAGACCTTCTTAAAAACTCTTCCCCTCAGCAAAGGCAGGCAAATGTTGAGGACTGATCTCAGCACTCTTTCTACCTGAAAGGGGAGCGTAGTGCAACAGCCTCACATGAACATTATCAGCTGCTCACCATGGCTTTCCTCGCTGGAAACTCCTCCGACTGCTCCAACTGCACCCACTCCGTGGGGCCTGTGAACATTTCAAAGGCCATTTTACTAGGTGTTATTCTCGGGGGGCTGATAGTTTTTGGAGTTTTGGGTAATATTCTGGTTATCCTCTCTGTGGCTTGCCACAGACATCTTCAGAGCGTTACCCATTATTATATAATTAACCTGGCTGTAGCTGACCTCCTCTTGACTTCCACTGTCCTGCCCTTCTCAGCTACTATGGAGATTTTGGGCTACTGGGCCTTTGGGAGAATCTTCTGCAACATCTGGGCAGCTGTTGATGTCCTTTGCTGCACTGCTTCCATTATGAGCCTCTGTATCATCTCGATAGACAGGTACATCGGGGTGAGCTACCCGCTGAGATACCCAAGCATAGTGACAGAGAAGAGAGGCCTCCTGGCACTGCTGTGTGTTTGGGCATTGTCTCTGGTGATCTCCATCGGACCTCTTTTTGGCTGGAAGGAGCCAGCACCAGAAGATGAGACCATCTGTCAAATCACCGAGGAGCCCGGCTACGTGCTGT
>JANIJG010001928.1:54455-83729 GCA_024611175.1 Megaceryle torquata | reverse complement strand
ATGACCAGCTTGCTTCACAAAAAACCCTCTTGATAATGTTGCCATGGGGGGGTGAAAAAAAAAATTCAAAAAATCCATTAATTTTTCTGTTGGTCAGTACTGGGAAATGCTGGAATAAGAGATGTGTCCTGAGGAGGAGCCCTGAAAGGCCTGGCTCGTGCTGTCCAGGATGTCAGCACGTTGGAATGCCGGTTGCCAAGATGCCTGAAACATACCCAAAAAGGCTTTGCGAGAACGAATTAAACACACTTCTTTTCATCTGCAAATGTGGTTGCCCACACAGTGCTGTTGTTAATTAATGTGCTTTAAAGCAACTTTCTGGCCTCAAGAGTGGCTTTGCCTCTTCCTTTGATTCTGTATAAGGAAAAACTTTCCTGAGGTTGGTTCCCTATCTTTGGGGGGTTATGGTGTTATTTTTAAAGCATGTAATAAGTCTTTCAAAGCCTATTTGCTACTTTCATTTGAAGTCCAAAAAGCTATTAGACAAGCTGCACCAAAAAAACACATCTTCAAACCACCAAGGAAACAGATCTTGAGGCAGGCTGTCCCATCCAGAGCCGGTCACACCGGGCACTTACACCCACACCGCACAAAACACGACCCAAAAGGCAGTAACCACTCCCAGACCTAGTCTGCAGGCAGGTGAAGGTGGGCACAGGGAGGCGAAGTGATCCAGCCAGGATCACACAGCAGCTTAGCAGGAGAGGTCAGACTTCTCAGATGCCCAGAAGACCCCGCTGGTGAAACCGTTTGCCGCGGTGGAGTTCACGACGCAGCCGGCTGGACAACAAGAACTTTGTGGTGCAGACCACCAGCTCTGTGAAGTGGCTTTGTGGCCATGGGAAAGACTTATAAATGGTCCCATCAGTCAGGTTGCCCTCAGTGAACATTGCCCATGAGACAGTGATTCTTAAACCATCCTACACAAACCACGTCTGACAACAGGCAGGTCCTTACCACTCCATGCAGCAGAAGCTTAATCATGCTCCATGCAATGCTTAACCTGCATATTCCAAACAGCTTCCACTTCTGAGTGACTTCAGCTTCCCCATTTAACATCCCCTCATGTTAATTTATATGGCAAGAATAGCTTTAAAAGCTTTTTAGTGCTGACTGTCACATTTTGGCTACCCTGTGCTTGGCTCCCTTCTCAAAGCATAACTGCATAAAGCACTCCATTCCCATAGCCAGGAGGAGCACAAGCCAGGTGTCATGAGCAGGGGATTACACCCCATGAGCTTCTCTACTGAAGGAATTAAGATCTGTGACCTAGCCAGGAGGACTGGCAGGTATTAGAACCACATTTTTGTTTTCTACATTAGTCAAAACCTTCTTATGACCAAGTTTCTTTCCTTTTTTTTTTTCTCTAAGTGAGCTATAAAATGAAAACCTGCTCCCTTTCCAAAAGTTCTTTAATATCTTCTTTGACATGCTGCCAAGGATCTTGAAGATCTTGGGGGGAAAAAAAAAAAGAAAAGAAAGCTCTAAAGTAAGCAATATTGCTTTTCAAATTGCCTAACTCTATTCTCTTAAGGACCAGCAAATAGGGACTACTTAGAGCTGAACTAAAAACCTGAGAACAGGCTCCTGGAGGGACTTGGAATGGGAAGAAGCACCAGCAGGGATGCTCCAGGAGAGACAATGACCCAAGACCAGAGGGTAACAACAGCACAGGCAGGAACCATACCCTCCCCAAAAACATGCACTGACCATACCTGAGCTGAAGCAGGCAGAGGGGACATCTATGATGGGCTCAGCTGTCGGTCCAGTCACCACCAAACACAAAACAAAGCCAGAAAAGACCAAGCCTGAAGTTTATCCACATCCCTCAGAGAGGGGTTGGAAGAGGAGCCTGACCTTATATGCAGCTCCTAAGCCAATGAGCAAAGGGTCTGTGGATAGAGGCCACAGATGAGGCTCATCTAGACAGTTAAGGCTTGTTGGGCCCTGGCACTTTGCACTAACAACCTGCCACACAAGGCACGTTTCTTCCATTTCTGTGTTTTGGTTTCCTCTTGCTAGAAAGGGGTATAGAAAAAAAGATACTCAAAGCTCAAAGAGTCCAGAAATTCAGGGCCTGTCCATAGTGGTGTAACCTCATCCTTCACATCCCCTTGGAAAGGGGTGGTAACTGACAGAGCAGACCTTTTATCGCAGCTGGAAGACACTTAGGGGTTGCTCTGGGAATTTTTCAGCTGGTTTATTTTCCACAACATAGATGGCAATGCTGGGAGGTTGTTTTGAGGTGAAACATGCATAGAACTGATTGAAAAAAGAACAAAGGCTTGGATATTACAAAAATGGTCCTAAGATGAGATTGGTGGTTCATCTTCACAGAGCTTCAGAGGCAAACAAACTCACAGAGCTCTGTTTGTTGTCCACTCTCCGTGGCAAGCTGGCTTAAATCTATCTGGCCGTAGATGCTGTGTTCAGAAGCAGAAAGAAGAAAAAAGAGAATATCTGAGCCAGGCTGTCACAGGGGAAAAAACAATCGAGATTACTTACACTGAGCAAGGGAGAGGAAGGCTTTTAGCATTTGTCAATCATTCTCACGATGAAGAGAGCAGAAAAGAGGATACGCTGGAGGGTATTTATGTTTGTAGTAGAGTAGTAAATTAGTCTTGTGAGCTGACACAAACAGTGTCAGAGGAATCCTCTAATCCTGTCTACGTGCCTGTCTGCAGCTGGTTTCTAATTACTATTTTGTGGCTGTTTTGTTAAATGGAGTCAAAGAGAATGGCTCTCTGCTTTCACTAGAGGTAAACCAGATACATAAAGGCTATTTTTCTATCTCTGCCATTGATCCAATATCTCAGGAGGTCACCCGGTGTGAAGTAGGAATGAGCACGTACATCTGGTGGTTGGTGGATTTATCCCTGTGGTTTCCTGGGAGGTCTGCATTTGTTGTTTATAGCATCACTTGTTGTTTGTTTTAATAAGGGGTTTCATTTAACTATGGCACCTTGCTTGGGCTCCAGAGGCAGGAGTTCACACCCAGTCCACCCAGCTGGAAATGGGAAACTTGTTTTTGGAAGTTCAAGGTGGCCAGGCGCAGCAGAAAAGCTGCAGTTGTTTGTATGTTATGAGATGCAGGAAATAGTTTCCCTTAATCATGCTGCTGAGGCATGGTTGACCTGTCCTCCTCTGTGCAGCAATGCTGGGACAACCCAAAGCTTCCCTTTTGCCTCTTAGGGTACAGTGTTTCCCACGGGCTGTGCTTCAAGGACCCATCTGTTTTTCGGTACCAGTGAAAAACATATCAGGAATAGCTCTATGGCCTCTTCAAGATCATCTGAGTATCGATCCAATGTGTTCTCCTGCCAGAACAGGTTCAGATCAACTCCCACGGTTTCTGGCTAAGCCATCCTGCATCCCGCCCACTTAACTGTCCAAGTAATTGGGCTTCAGACCACGTTCTTTTGTCATCATGAACCAGAATACAGCAGGGTCAGGTCAGGAAAATAAAACCAGAGTCTCTGCTTCACGTGTATCTTGTCACAGCAGGGATTCAAATACCTGCTACTGCCTGGAAGTAGCAATTCACTGCTCCCTCCCTCCCAACCTGCGGACAGAGGTGTTTGAATGAGCAAAATCTGGGAAAACCATTTCTGAGAAACATACTGGCTCTGACTGAGAACAGTTTAAATATGTTTTCAAGTGTCATTTGGGGGCTGGGATCCCTCAGTAGCAAGTTAACTGAACAGAAAGTCACCAGTTTCCTGCAGAACCAAGACAATTTTGATTGATGATATGGAAGCACTGTCTTATCCTCTGGAGGCAGGTCAAAGAGAAGGTGTTTCCATGATGGGAGAGTAAATAAGTTTGCTGATGAGGAAAATAAGGAAGAGAAAGCAATTGCACCAGCTGATAATAATATAATAAAATTAAACTAATAAAAGCTGTGACAACCTAACCCTCAACATAGTTTTCATATCAGAAAATGCTGAACTCCAGCCATGGAGGAAATATTCAGAGCTAGATTCTCCACACGAGTATTTCAGTGTGTTCCCTCGGTGACAAAAAGACAAGAAATAAAGGGGAGAACAAACCCCCAAATCCAGAACAAAGCTCCAGCTCATTCTCTGGAGCACAGGTCAGGGAGAAGAAGGCTGTTTACACTCCTTGAGTCACAGAGCACAAGTATGTGTGTGTTAAGCCATTGAATGGGGAGAAAATAAGCACTGAAGATACACAGCCAGGACAATTCCTTGGCAAATCAGGGTGGGTTTTTTGCTAATCACAAGGGGTATTTTTCATAAACGCAGACTAGAAAGGCTGTGTTGGGCCAGGTTGATAACTCAGCTACGCTGAAGCCAAAGGCAATGATCCCGCCAATATCCCCGTGGCCAACATTTCTCCACCGTTACCCAGCCCTGAAACGTTGTGTCCCACTGACTCATAGCCCAGCAGAGCAGCGGAAGGAACTGGTGATATTAATAGTTATTTACGCCGAAAACAAGAGAGAGAAAGAGGAGTCAGTTGTGCTGTTTCATGAGTCATTCCGATGGCTTTCCTGCGTGCACTACCTGTCAGAGAAGGTTTGTCCTTGTCTTCAAATCCTTCCTGCTTTGTGTACTCACCACTTTGAAGCCCCTGGAGTAAATGAACCAAGAATGTAATTTTTCACTCACTCTACAAGTGTCATGCTGCAATTTTGGAGTTGAGAGTGATTAAAAGGAACTGAGTGATTCTCCCACCCCACCCAGCAAATGTCAGGATTTGTCTTCAATTCAGATACACAAGGGAGAGATACTCAGCTTATGCTGTAGAAGAGAATTCCTGTATTTTTAACCCCAAGGATTCCAAAATCACGACCGAAAACCTCACAGTGACAAACTTGTGAGACAGACTCATCTTTTCAAACTATTCTCTGAACCACATGCTTTGGGATGTTTTGTTGGGTTTTTTTTATTATTTTATTTTATTATAATTATTATTTTATTTTATTCATTTTCCCTTTAAAAAGGAAAGCCAAGATTTTGTCTTAAGTGCATGACTCGGAGAGTGACGACTTTGGGACAGATCTCAAATATCTTAAAAATGTGAGCAAGGAGACTCAGAATCATTCCACTGCAGCCACAGCATGGGAGCTGGAATTTCAACGACAATGAAATTGATTTGCAAACCAATGTCATTATTTGGGTTTACATGGGTAACAAAAACCTCAGTTTACCTTCCCATGGTTTTTTATCAGCTTTCTAAATCTGCAACTGCCCACAGTGAATATGGAAATAGTTGCTGAGCTGTTTGCTTTTTGCCAGAAATATCATCCATCCTAAGTGGGTACAATACAGAACAGGCCATAAATCAGGTCTGAAAAAACCCAAATAATCAGAGCACCGCTCCTCGACTGGCCCATTCCCGTTCCTTGTCCTTTCACCTCTTGCCTGTGTCCAAACACCTGCACCCTCCTGCTGCCCCAGAGATCTGAATTCAGACCCTTGTAGAAGGGGGAGCAAGAATTTGTTTCTCTTCACATCTGTTATTAAGGGGCAGGGATATCTAGGCACAAAGTCTCTCTCATTTTCCCCCTGAATCAGCCACAATATTCCAGGCCCTGGGACAGGCACAGCTGTAAACCTGCAGGACTTGCCAGATGCAGACTATCACCCTTCCTCACCTCCCCGATCCGCTCTTCTGCATTTGTTGGGTTGATTGTACAAACCCCAGAAGTGTTTTCTACTGTTCAAGAGTTCTTTGATCCCATTTTTCATTCCCACAGACACCACTCCCCAGAAGGGAGCAGCAGGGTGAGACGTGCTGGGAGAGTGTGTAGGTTCAGGGTGCAGCTGTTGCGTGTCCGCTGCAATCCACACATATATATTATATATAAATACACTTTCCAGATGGTGGTTTTGTTCTGAGCTGAGATGCAGTATAGAATGCCAGTCTTATGGAATAAAGTTCAGTGCTAATGCTGAAGTTGGGAACACAAGATGTGACACGTTTATCAATGTTTGCAGAGCAGACTGCCTTGTGAGAGTTGCAGGGTGCCCCTGGCACAGAGCTACCCTGTGCAGGGACATCAGTGCTCCTCTGTCCTCATCTTCTGCATCTTTTGGCAGTTGTTCTGGAGCATCTGCTGCCTTTTAGCTTGATCACTTTAAGTTGATCCCAGGACCTGAGTTTTAAGCTTTGCCATCCTTGTAAACCAGACCGCCAGCCGTGTTTCCAGTGTGCTGTGAGTACAGAGGCATGTTTCCTACACATCCGAGGCAAGAGAAGCTGGGAGTTCTGTCTGAGCAAGGTTTAGACAGGTACTTCTCCTCATTTCCTTGGACACTTCAAGCCCTGATAAAAGAACACTAACACTGGTTGGTTGTCTGCTCACAAGGCACTCAGGCACTGCTGTCATCTCCCGAGTAGATTCCGTAGCTGCTGACTCCTAGGTGCAGAAGGCAGCTACTCATGGCAAGCTCTGAATGAATACAGGGACACGACTGCTTTGTAGGTTGTTGCTGGTCTCTCGTCACATATGGGAACAGCCCCAATCTCACCCACGCGCCAGTGGAGCCGTACACCCCTGCCTGCCTTTTCCTGGGACCTGACTCAGCCACCAGATTTGTGCCATACAACATAAAAAGGGGGGAAATAGTAGAGAACCTCTTTAGAGCTGCAAGATTGAGTAGTGGAGAAGGATTTTAACACCACTATGAGTCCATGGGTCATAAAAATGTATGGGATCTTATTCCCATGGTGCTGACAGAGTGGATAGACAGTAAACAAATAATGCAATTTTCTGTAGTCTGGCGGCTTCCAAATCCCTCTTTGCTGTCCATCAGTGAAACAACGCACGACATCAGCACTGGTTTTTAAACACCCTATAATCAAGCAGCTCTGTAACTTCTGACAAATGACAAAGTCAAATTACATCTTTGTGACTGAATTGGCACTTACTCACCAGGAGGTACAAGGAAAACTTATCTCTCAAATCTGAAGAAACTTCAACTTGACAAACAGAAAAATAAATGATGAGTGAAGGGAATGCAATCCTGACATTTTCAGGGGTGAGTGATGAAATACTTAATGGCAAAGGATCTCAGGAGGCTAATAGTACATTTTATTTTATTTAATTTTCATATAACAAGGAATTGAATTGTGCTACTGACACTTGAGAGCCCTCAACCTTTTGAAAACAAAGCAGGAATTCAAGCATCATTTAGCCAATTTACAATTCAAAGGCATTTGAAGATCGGTTGAAGTTTTCTTTACTGTCCTTCCAGCACAGACTGCAGAGACACAAAGGAAGATGAAGCCTTTAAACTGTAATCGGGTTTGCCACTATTTGCCATTTTATTCCCTACCAGGGAAGACATTAAGACCTTTGAATAGGATAGAGGATGGGTTTTAAGAAAGAAAAAACTTTTCACTTCTCGATTGCTTACTCACTATCCAGCTCTATTAGAGTTACCTGGCTGGCAGCACTGGACTGAACTGTGATCACACCTTGCCTAGAGTGAGAGAATTGGAAAAGCTTGCTCTGGAGAATGAGGTGCTATAATAATTCTGTTTGCTCAGTCCTGGCTGCTAGTAGGAAAGTGTCCAAACCCAGCTGACATTGATTGACAGCCATCATGTAGTCAAGGATTGAATGGCTGTGGACCCTGAGCTGCTGCCCCCCGTTCCATCTGGTTTCTCTGTACTGCCTCTCCGCTACTTGGGAAACACTCTTATACTGTTACACCCTAAAGAAGAGAGAATTCACCACTCTGCATCGTTGTTTAATCTCCTGGTTAATCCTTGTTTAAAAAAAAACCAAAAAACAACCCACAAAGCCTGTATTTTATTTCTACTTTGAACTCACCTGTCTTCAGCTACCAGCCACTGCCCATTTCAAAGTTTCAGCCACAAAACCAGAACACTTTATCACCAGGCTTAGTAGTGCTGGTTGAAAATGACTCCCCACTTGCTACCAGATACATCCAGCACCAGTAGGAATCATGACAGCAACATCACTGAATATTAAAAGCCAGGAAGAGAAGAACACAGTATTGTGTGGGGAGGAACACGTTTCCTCAAGGACTTGGCAGATGTCATATACCCCTTTGGAGAGGACATCACATTTCTACAGAGGCCCTAAGCAAATGCTGGCGTGTCAATAGTTCCTCACAGCAGTCCTGCAACATACAGAAGGATTTTGCTATTTAGACAGAGAAGATGCAGAAGGTGAAGTATTTTTTTTGCACCCTAAATGTGCTGATCTTGATTTATATTGCTGTGGGAGCTGAAGAAGCTGTTGGCATAAGTAAGAAGAGGGTCCAAATTGTTTTTGCTTTGATTTTACTTCTCACCGTGTTACACAGGGGGTCCATTAACTCTCAATTCCAGCCTCAGCCCTTTCAAGACGCTACAATTTTTCCTCCTATTGATATTTGTACTGTTCCATTCACAGGCCAACACCCAGTTATAATGCTGCTTGGTCTAAATTTATGTGACATCACCAACTGGCACAGCCAAATACAGAGCAGAGCAAAGCTACTTCCCCAAAGCCCAAGTTGTGTCCACCATGGGAAAGCAAGTGCTAAAGACGGCGTGTGATGGGGTCTGCAAGTTTGTATGCTGGTTAAAGATGCTTCGTTTTCTACTCACCGTGTGTCTTTCCAAGGCAACAGGTCTCTACCCTGATGAACCAAAGAGAGTTGCATTAATAAATTAACATGCAGATCCCCACCCCCCAAAGAAAAAAAGACCAAGAGACAGACTCTGACACTGGCTATTTGCTATTTTTAACGGACTTTGGCAAAGCACTAGCATTCCATTTAGAGTGAGCCAGAAGTTGCAGCAAACAGGAATTGTTATTGTTTACCCATTTTTACACTCAGCCTCACACAGCTGATTCCCCAAACTGAGATTTGTTTCGCCTTTTTGTCTTAACACAAGATGGGAAAGTGGTAAATCTGCTGCAATTAAATGAGGACATAAAGAAAAAAAAAAAAAAAAGAGGATGATTTGGGCATTTAGAAGCCGTTAGTTATTTTTCATCTGCCAGTGACTTCAGCCAGAAAGTTCTTTGAGAACGTTGTTTGGTTGGTTTTCACTAAAGGAAAGTGGCATTCATTTTCTGAGAAAAATCCTAGGTGGTGGATGTGCCTGCTTGCTTGTGCTTAACTGCAGAACAGCATCTGCTTGCTTTAGCACAACATTTTCAGTCTTAAAAGCTGGTTGATATTGAAATGAAGAGTGAAGCTGCTCTGCCTAACTAGCTTGGAGCAACTCAGAAGCAATTCTAGATGCAGCAAGACTCTGCTTGATGCCCAGGCTGTAACTGGGGTTGGAGTTCGAGGTTCAGCTGTTCCTACACAAGTGAGCTCCTGTGGCACGTTCTGTCCTGCCTTGGGGTGTTCTGCCTCAGTGTCTCTGCTCAGCTGCGCCACCACACACTAGATGGCCCGAGCTTAGGTCACCTCTCCCAGTTCAGAACTAGCTGGGCTCATCAGCTCCACTCAGAGGGTGGTAGCAGCTGATGCCACGGCAAGAAGACGCTGCTTCACATTTCACTGCAGAGACCGCGTTGAGCAGAACGAGCAAGTCATTAATCACACTGCTCTGTTTGTGTCTCTGGTTCAGGAAATATTTTGATACATTCTCACACAGGCAAAAAACACCCTGAGAATTCCTCGCGGGCTTTTGCCGCTTGAAAGCGTTTGCTGCACTCGCTGTAGCTTTGTTTGACAAAGATGGGTAGAAAAAGATTAAAACCAAAGTTCAGCAGCTCTCGGAATTAGATTAGAACACTCTCTGATTGCATTATTAAGCTTTTCCTAAGTCGGGGAGGTCCAGTGAGCAGATCGATGCCTGTAAAGCTTAGGAACTGCTTACAGATGTAGTTAAACTGCTAAGGATGACAAACATATCGATGCATAAATCCTCCACAGTCTGTCTTTCAACGTCCACATGCTTATGCTTTTTCCAGGGGGAAGCGGGAAGACAAGCATTTGTCAGTGCTAAAAGTTCTGTTTATTATAAACTGGACTATAAAGTCCAAAACAAGCCAATTATATTTTCTGGGAAGTTATTTTTCTTCCTGTGCCCGAACTAATTACTGACACTGGTATTTTTTTATTCTCCTTTCTTTTAGGGGAGGCAAGAAACAGCCTTTCCCCTTGACAACAAATGGCAATTATATTTTTTTTTTTCCCTTCTCTGATTCTAGATTTATTCTGCAAAATCATTCTTAGAAGTGCTGTTATCACTTATTTGCACCCCAGCATCACACTGAGTTTGGTTTTCTGGTTTATTCACAATCAGACAATATTCTTTTTATTTCTAAGCAAAGTGAAGTACCAAATAAGAGAACTGCAGGATCTTGTTACAGCGGCCACTTTCCAGTGTCGTTCAAGAAAGGCAGAAATTTTCTAAACAATTCTCTGTAAGCAGCACTTGTTGACTCTTTGGCATCCTAAATTTGTATTGGTAGTTTTATAACAACATCTCTCCATGAGTGACTCTCTTAAGCATTTACTGGCATCCTGTTCAAACCATTTAAACTTAAATTAAAACTTAAATTAAAACTTCCTTATGCAAGCAACAAGGAGGTCAAGTTGTAGTTAAACAAATCCCCCAATTTTTGATGTTAGAGAAGTGTTCCCAAGATTTTAAATCAGCAGATAACTCATAATTAAATCCTGTTATCATATATTTTTTTTCTATAAAAACCCAATATTAGTAAGGCTATTTAATTCTCAGTTCACATCAGCTGGAGTTGACTGCTGCTGTGCCAAGACAGTGAGGACTAACGAATGCCCACTTTTGGGCTCTGACACTGATATACTGAATAAGCTTCATTAAAAGATTTCCAATTTCTTGAGTGCTATCCTGCCTTCTAGAGAATAAAAAGACCCGTAGTGACTTCCTTACTAAGAAGCCAGCTAAGTTCCTGCCCTTTGAATCGTCTCTGGAGGTAATCTTGAAACTATATGTCAGTAGATACCTATATGTACTGCCCATGAGACCCTCTCCAGCCTTCATTCATGTAAGAAGAAACCTTCCCCTTCTCTGAATTTTAGATGTGTTCTAAGAGACAGAAAAATGTGGAGAAGTCAGATTTTTCTGTAGGTTTCAAGGGAAAACGGGTACCCAATAGTTTATCATTTTGAAGACTTTTAGCTGGAATTCAGTCAATTCAGTAATCCTACTTTTCACTTCCTCTGACTTCTGAAGTGGTGTCATATTCTTGCCACTTGAAACCTCCTTGGATGACCTCTTAGATATGACTTTTATTTGACTAACTGACCTTGAATTAGAAGTCCCAGATGAAGCAATTTTCTTCCATCAGTGCCCTCGCTTGTCTCTTGGCTGTAAAAGGGAATACAATAATAAAGTAGGTGTCTTGAATTGATTTCCAATAGCACATCCATGTAATTGTATGAGACCATCTCCTCTGAAAGACTCATTCCTGCAGGAGTTAGGCTTCGAGTCATAAATTTTTCCAAGACAAAACAGATTCTTATTTATTTTTTCCAGTGTTTAAGTTTCTTTGGTTACCTGCAATTTCTCACTGCCTCTGCCTTAACACTCTGTGTATTTTCCATTTTAGGTTCTTTCTTTCCTGCAATCAAACCCCCGGACACACTTTTTAAAATAACATTTTGGCTTGGATATTTAAACAGCTGCATCAACCCCATAATCTATCCGTGCTCAAGTCAGGAGTTTAAGAAAGCTTTCCAAAACGTCCTGAGAGCACAGTGCCTCCCAAGGAAGCAAGCAGCAAAGAAGCAATCTCCAAGTTTCAACCTCAACCACCCCACAAGCCAAAGCATGGAGAGCAGCAAAGGTGTGGTCCGTATCCCTGTCGGCTCAGGAGAAACCTTCTATAAGATTTCCAAGTCAGATGGGGTCTGTGAGTGGAAGATCTTCTCCGCTGTGCCAAGCATGCCTGCAAAAAATGCAGTTTCTAGAGACTGTACTGCTGCCAAAGTGAAAAGTAAAGGTTTCCTCCAGGAATGCTGCTGTGCAGGTACTTCAGGGAACCTCGTGCATGAAAACTGTACGGTGCCAGCCATTAAAATACACACCATCTCCCTCAGCGAGAATGGGGAGGACGTCTAAAGGGACTCAAAGCGCCCAGCAGCACGGGCTGGCAAAGTTGTGGCTCTGCTTATGGGATGATGCTCTTTTTTATTGGGAAGTAGGAGTAGATACTCCAACAGTTGAAAGGATCCAGATGAAATGAATAGCATGCTGTAAAACAAGGCCAAGGCTTTGGAGGAGTGATGTCTTTGAGTGTTGGTAGCCTGAACAAAGCCCCTTAAAGACGTAGAATGGCTTCAGTGGATGGTGAGCACCCTACAGTCTTCCGAGAGACTGGCCTCCGCAAGGGATTTGCCTGACATTTAAAGGCTTTGTTTTTCACTCTGTTCCCCTGTTTCAAAGTTCCTACTGCCTCTCATTTGGGTGCAATGGGGGAGAAAGAGCAAGCTGCAAAGAGCCCATGCTGATTTCAGCAGGGATTCTTTCAGATAGCTCCACATTTAGAGCCATTTTGTGATTCCCCACCCCCCCCTCCCCACCCCCCTAAAAAAAAAAAAAAGCTAAACCTCAATTCAACAACCAGGAGAGCTGAGGTTGGGAGGCTCAGGTCTTGGGACACTGTTTACAGATCTCTGCTTACTTTCCATTAAGGGACCATGGACGAGAATGTTTTCCTACCATGTCTTGCCTCTTTGGTTCATGTCCAGGTCCTGGCTTGGTGAGGTCCTGCATACCTTGTAGAAGAGAACAGGCAGCTCTTTGGATTTGCATCTTCAGCTGGGCAGCCTCATTGATCCTCATTCATGGGCCCTACCAGATAGGGAATTGGTCTTCTGTAATGCCCACAAAGACTTGTCCTCAATCTGTCTGGAAAGTCAGTCACTTCAGTTCGCAGGGCATAGCAAAATCACACTCTTGGCTCTTGCCCTGCTCAGAGTTGCTCTAAATTTCCCTTTGGACTGTGGATTTCAGTAAACTCCATTGCCAAGGGAAACTTCATCCAAGTGGCTGCACTCCACCCAGCTTCACGGATCAATCAGAACTTTTCTGTACAAGCAACCTCCAAAAAAACCAAATTAAAATTCTTATGCAGCCCAGGTTTGTTTGGAAGGTCTCAACTTTGATGTAGGTCTAATAAAATTCAAAACTAGGTAAGCCATCACCAAATAAGACTCAAAGAGGTCACTTCCACTCTTTTGTTTGTTTTCTTTCTTCTCAATCCATCAGGGACCTGCTTAAAGACTCAGTAATTCCTTGCTCAGGTGCTTGCTGGTCAGATCAGCGCCACAGTCACTGAAGAGCTGCAGACATTTTGCTGTGTCCCTGACCCATGCTATGCTTCAATCCTTTTCTGACTCCTTCCATAGCAAGTGTTCTAAGCTCTCTATGAGATCCTGGGTACTCTGAAGCCAGGAACTTTACCCTCATTCTGAGCAGTGGGAGTTGAGCACGTTAGCTGACTTAAGGACGTGCATCCCCATGAGAAAGGGCCATCCTTTGGGAATTGAGGAGACAAGCATTTGGAAGCATGTTACATTTTAATATAGCTAATCCAAATAAATAAATAAATTGGCTGTTCAGCATCTGGAAGAAATAGTGGGAGGAATTCTCTGTACAATATTAGAAATAAGGAGCTCTTGACATAACTCCTCCTGAGGCTGCCAAGTAAGAATGCAGCTTCTTGAAACAACACATAAGCTTTTACTCACATCTCATTGTCGGCTCCTGTGCTGAGTATCTACTGCCTTGGAAAGGGAAAAGGTTCAGCATTCACAGGATAGGGCCTTGAAAGGCCCCCAACATGTTATTGATGAGGAGTCATTGCTTATTCATCTCTCATTTGCTATTAAGCCTCCAATGTCCAGAGCAGTTCAGTCTCCTGTGTCTTTTATTCATGCATGAATGAGATTTCTTTCCTCCTGCAAACACATATTTGCAGTTAGAACATTATCAAGCAATTTGCAAAAGTAAAATCTGATCCTTGGAGTTCTTGCAATACTGTTATTGTACGCTTGTCCTGGAAGCAAAAAAAGCTCAGAGTGTAGATGCACCTCACATCTATACATGGCCAGGATGCTAATCAAGCACTGCCCCTGTAAATAAATGTTGAGCTCAAAGTGAAAGAGAGTAGATGGACCTAAGCCTGGTTTTGTGTAGACAATTCACAGAGGCAGAACAAGCCAGCTAATTTTCCCACTGAGTCCACTAAGGTTTTGGTGTGTTTGGTGGGTGAGTGGCACTGGCTACCTCTTCTTATCCTTGGAAAATGAAATATCTGGGTTTGCTGATTAGCTGAAGCAAAGAGTTACTTGTTCTCCCCTATGAATGCTGGATAAGAAAGGTACAGAATGTCCCAAACAGGTTAAAATTGGAGAAGAATTCAAATCAAATCCCTGGACCCAAACCCTTATTTATTTCTAGATCACAGGCAGCAGATTTATACCATTACCCATTTTTATTTTAAATAAGAAACCCACCCTACCCATTAAAGCTTTTCTTAAGTTCTTGTTTGGGTTTTTTTGTGGGTTTTTTTGTTTGTTTGGGGTTTTTTTAAATGAAGTCTAGAATTTGAAACTAGAAGTGTTGAAATATTATGAACAAATATTCTCATGGTACTTCAAGCCAAGACCTGAAGCAGAAAAGCTGGGAATCTCATAAGAAAGTCACATGAGATTCATGGCTGAGGTTTTCAGTCTCATGGGGTTCAAATACATGGGATGTTTATTTGAACAAAACCTGAACTCTGAAACATTTTGAAAAACACCCATTAAATTGAGCACAAAAAGCTAGATCTTCGCTGCACACGCTTGCTGCCCAACCCCATCTGTACCGTTATAACTTGAACCAGTAAGGCCATGTGTGCCATCTCTCCTTTGGAACTGGATTTAGACAAGGTCCCTCTAGTAATTTTAGATTTGTTGAGGTTTCATGGTGTCAGGCAAGGGGTTGTGGAGCTACGCGTGGATTAGTCGTTTAATTCCAGAGCAATTTGGAAGTAGCTACGTAATCTGAATCTGCAAGATGAGGAGAAAAAAGTCACCATGCTGTCAGCAGTGTCTGGATAGACAGACATGGATAGTCAGTCATCTCTGGGGCACAGCACTCCTACTTCTGAGAGACAGAGGTTAGAATAATGACGTCTTGGTGCTATCTTCTCCCTCTTTTTCTGTCATCAAAGAGATGCTAAAGGACCTCTCCATGGCCAGTGGCTCTGAAAAGCATTCAGACCTCAGCATCGGGCAAGCCTGGTCCCAGCCACACCTCTGCTGCTGTCAGATTTGCCAGCAAAAACAAACACATAATTTGTTTGGCTGACGCAGAGAATTTCTGCATGAAAACTGCTCTGTTCCCTTGTTGCAAGCAGGGTCATAGGCACTTGTCATCTTGATGGACTTTCGGACTGACAAGTCTCAAAAACCATATAAGGAGCTCTAGGAAGAAAAAAAAAATAAAATAAAGGAGTGCAGATGGAAGCAGCCCATGTTTTTCTGTTATTTAAAGTGAACTTGGCACTGGTAAAAGAGCTGTGGCCACAGAGGCTGAATGTATCTGTCTATCTAAAAAGCAGTAGCAGAACAAGAGATTTCCCAGTGGGTTGCCATCTATCATCACATGTAAAAATCTTTCTAGGATCAGGACACTGTCATGTTAAATAGTGTAGGAGCAGAGAACAGGGAGCAGAAGGTGGTCAGATGGGAAGTAAGAACATGATAGAGTGCCACGATTTTCCCTTCAAAGCCATATCCACTGGACTACACTGACCTGTCAGCTGATACATCCTGAAATTTTGAGGGATGCAGATGAGCCACCATCCTCTCTAGTCAATATTTTCTGTTGAGAGTGACAGCTGAGATTTCCATCTTGAGTGGAGCAGTCTCTGCTGCAAAGAGCTGGAGCATCACACAGATGACAATTTATCTAGGTTGAGGCTAAGCAGATCTCCAATCTCTCTTCCTCACAGGGCAGGGAGAGTTCAGTATTCCAGTTTCCACAGTTAATGCTCATTCAGATTCACCGCCTCATGTTTTTGAAGCTTCACGTGCTCTGTAAGATTATTCAAATCCCAAATACTTAAGATCTGCCCACTCTCCAAATAAATGTCTTTTTGTTTTCTTTTCAGTTTGGCTCTGCCAAGTCCAAGGATAAATTATGTATTGTGTACAAGAACATTTTCCTTTGCCAGGCTTTAATGTCTTTAAAATCCATGGCATTGAAAGGAGGAAAGATTAAGCTAGGAATATTTCTTGCTTTTCTACTCATCAGAGCCAACAAGCTCTGATGCTTCTTCAGTCTTCCTTGCAAGATTTCTCTGCCTGCCTTTTTCAATTTTCTGTAAGGTAATAGTTACAGGCTTGAGCATCATATACCCATGGAAGTCAGTCGTAAGAGACCTTACTGCTTTACTGACATGGAGGTTGCTTAGTTGTAGGTATGCCTGTGGGCCTCCTGTTAATTAATGCTTATGTTTGAAAGGGGTTTTATTAGGGACTCCCTTTTAAGTTAAAGCTACTGAGGCACAGATTGACTCAGCGATTCGCTCAAGGAAGATTTCAACTCTCTCAAGTTGAATCCAGGCTTGGCAATTAACTCTATAGCCTACCCAAAGATACCTTTATCCTCCTTCCTGTCTTAATATTCTTTGGATAAGCAAGACAATGCTGAAAACAGACTCAACAGGACAAGCTGATGACACCAAATATTTCTGGATGATCACTCCTGACAACAGAGCCAAAGAGAAAAGCCAGTCTTCAGATGTTGCACTAAGCTCAAGGCATAGTTGGGACCTGCACTATGCAGTGCCCTCGTTTGCCAGAGGGAAAAGGTCTCTCGTAGCTCATGAGAGAATGGTTGTAATGAGGCAGCTTGTGTATCTGCTCTCTGCTTACTGCATTCCTCCTGCCTGCTTCCAGTCACCCTCTGCCCGGACCCTTCAAGTCTCACAAGCATATCAGCCTCTAAGTCATTTCCCAAGAAGCCCTAGAGTCAGCTAGCACTTTCTATGAATGAATCTATCCAATATTTATTTTGTTTCTTGCCAAATTATAATAAGACTCGCAGAGGGGAGGTTAGACTGTTTGGCCAAACTAATCTCGTTTTTTCCTATCAGTGAGCATAAGCAAATAAAACCTTCCCCATCTGTAAAAGGGAGTTAATCCATAAGCATAATCAACTACTTTTTGAAGGTATTCCCAAGCAGACTGTTTAATATATGACAGTATTATGAAAATCCAAGGCACTACAGAGAGAGCTTGTGGCACACTAAAATAAAGATCTTCCATCCAGCTTGATAAATGTAATTGAATCACTTATTCCCCAGGAGGAGATTAAGCATTTGTATTGGGGATTTGGGTAAAATGTTCTGCCTTTGATGCAGATCATGCTGCATATTTCTCATACTGACAGAGAAGGAGAAAAATAGCAAGTGTGAGCTAAGGGGAAATGAATTGCTAAAGAGGAGAGCTATGTATTGCAAGCGACTATCACGTAAGAAATAACACGTCTTTTAGTTCCACACCACACTGAAGGATCTAGTTAATGCAGATTCCTGGCTGTTACACTGAGCTCAAACCCAGGCTGAGAAATATCCTCTCCTTTAGCATCACAATAACATGAAGATCTTTCTCACAGGCAAAAATGTCCAAGTGTCAATACCGAAAATGATTTTCCAGTACTCATTATCTTGGACTGAATGACAAGACTTTCCTGCATTGATCCAAATTTCTTCTGCGACCTGAAAAAATATTGTAAACCATTTTCTGAAGCCAGAAAATGGAAACCTAGACAGCATTTCAGCAGGTTTCCACTTAAAAAGCAATTCCACTCAGCTAATGATCACATCATCATTGTTCAGTGATACAAAACCTTTGCTGAATGTCGCTGACTACTCAGTTCCACTTACTGATGCTACAACCGTGGGAATCGTACACGAGCTGATTTGGGCTCTTTTTTTTGGCTTTGCAAATCTTTGGTTGCAAAAATGTTTTTTTTCTCTTCTGTCTGCTGCAGCACAGCATTTTGCCTGCATGTTGTACAAGTTTGGCTGCCAGTGGTTTTTGAAGATGTGTCTTGAAATGGGCACTGCGTTTTCTGAACGTGCTATTCCGATGTCATTGACTCGTCCACGTGCTGATTTTCAAGGCCTGTTTATCACGCGACGTGTTTGAACAGTCATGCTGGTCATTCTCTTGAACAAAACTGAATGTATGTGAACCATTGCTAGGTGAACAAATAAATTATTGGGGGAAATGTGCACTTTGCGACGTGAGCTACAAGTCTTGTTTACTTGGTTGGTCCCCCCCGCACCCCCCCCCCCAAAAAAGTATTTCTACAAATGTGACTCCTCCTTTCAATAGATATTTCATACACAGAATCAGGTGGAGACTCCTACCAGTAGTGCTGATCCCAGTGGGTTTTAGTGAGAGTAAGGCACAAGGAAAATAAAGGAATCCAACATATATTTTTACTGTAAAAAGTTAAAGTCGATTTTTTGAGATATTTTGAAAGGAGGTTGAAAAGGTCATTTGGGGCTGGGATCCTTACCATGTTTGCTCAGTTTGCTTACAGTAAAACATCATCTCACAGATGAAATCCAGCCCATTTTGCTGTATCCCTTATAAACAAACACAGAGAACAATCCCTGTCAACCCAAGAATGTAAATCCTCTTTGGGAAAGACGGTGCTGAATTATTATTTTCCGTGATTTATGAAGGGAAAACTGAGACACAGGGAAGGAAAGACAGATCTCCAAAACAGCTGATATGACAGGAACCTCAAAAGCTCTGGCTTTCACTGGTGAAACTCTTGAAAATTTCATCCTAGTACTCAGGGAAACTCTTGGGGGAAAAAAAAATAGAATTGGAAGAAAAAAACCCAAACAAAAAAAAAAAAAACCTAACACCCAAACCAGTTGAGTTGCCCTCCTGTTTCTTCTATGGGTGTGTTCTTCCTCTGGTTTACTATGTCCTTTAACTCTGTAGTTCTTCGTACTGAAGTAGAGACTGGAAGCTTCAGCTAAGGACTGAGATTTGGTCCTTAACTGATACAGACCTTGCTCTATAGAAAAAAATACCCTTCTAAACTTACAGGTGGACATGAAAAACATAGTGACTATAATAACTGAGAGTGTAAGAATGCCTTTGTGATAAGGAGATTTACTAGTCAGATAAAAAAAGTAGAGTTATTTTTAATCAATGGTAGGAAATGTGCATTTTCGCTTGACTTTATAACATAAATCCAGCTCAGTTGAGATCAAGTAGGACCACATCAGTCTTAGTAATTAGGCTATAGGTCCCTTCTCTGTTAAAGGACACGCTCCCTTGCTGTGAACCTGCCAGGTGAGGAGAGGAAGGAGTTACATTTTCTGACATATTAGATGAGGATTTAATTTTCCTAACTGGGTCATAATTTTCTGACCTTGGGTAAGTCAATGCATTTACACTGTGTCTAAACTCCCCCTCTGCGCAAGGGATGTGATATATCCCAACTGTCCCAGGAATGTTGAGCCTCATAAAATGCCATCAATGATTTTGAAAAGCTGACATATGACAGGAAGAAAATAAAGCCTGCTGGTGCATTTGTTCCATTTCATTACAAGTACAAGAATTCAGCAAATTCTGCTTGTGCTTTTTTGGGGATAAACTTACTCCCCCTTTCCGGTTCCTCAGATTTCTCTGCTAGTTTCTCAGCAGCTGCTGTCCACTCAGTCACATCAATAAATTGTCCCTGTTGCAGCCTTTTTGGTAGTGGCCAAGGTAGGACAGAGTTCTGCCTACTTTGCTGATGGCACAGTGAAGAATCACTCGATTGTTTCCTCTACCTGTCTTAAAAGTGAAGGCAAAAGGTGCAACTTCCACTCATGCCCTGACCATGGACCAGCACAGCTACATCCTTCACTGCCAAGAAGTTCTGCTCAGGTTAGGGTAGTAACTCACGTCTGAGGCTACTTCCATAGTTTCTGAGGCAGACATATATTTCTCTGTCTTGAGCCATCAGGGTGAAATAACACATGCAAGAGGCTTCAGGAAGTCCTCAATTTCCTCCAGAAGTACATCATCAAGAGAAAAAGATACATTTCTGCTTTCCCTAGCTCTGTTCTACACATTAATTTCAACGATGTCTGTACTCTGCATTTACAAACAAGGTTTAAACAAAGAATGTAAAAGAATTCTTGGTTTTATACATGATCCATCAACAAATCCCAGAGTTCCTCTGGATTTTCCTACCATTACAAGGCACAGCATTAGAGATGCCACAGTAGCTAAATGCCCTAAACACTATTCATACAGTAAACTTCGGCCAAGGATCTCCAAGTGCTTTTAGAAACAATTCTTAATTAAGTCTTTCCAGTACAGAAATAGCATTATACAAATCCCCTCAAAGGTTTCCAAGCTGTTTCCTAAACTTTAAGCTAAATCTATGAAGAGGTAAAGTCATCACTCTGCCATGTAAAGAAGCCTCTGGTTTAGTGTCTACAGTGACATAGAATCACAGAATTGTCAGAGTTGGAAGGGACCTTAAGGATCACCCAGTTCCAACCCCCCTGCCATGGGCAGGGACACCTCCCACTAGACCAGGTTGCTCAGAGCCCCATCCACATTGACCTTAAAGGCTTCCAGGGATGGGGCTTCCACCACCTCTCTGGGCAACTTGTTCCAGTGTCTCACCCCCTCATGGTGAACAACTTCTTCCTGATGTCTAAGCTGAATCGACCCACCCTCTAGTTTTGATCCATCACACTATGGCTTTGATAAGGAAACTGCCATTTCCTTCACCAGTGAAAACTTCAAGGGAAATGCAAGTGGCAGAATATTACTGCCCAAATATGACTCTGGCCAAAGTGACACTGTCAACACAACCACATTTTTCTCTCTGAGAGCAGTATTTAATAACCTGTGGATGGGTGATGCTAATGAGACAGCTTCATCTGCCAGAGAAATTCTGCTAATGCTCTCAAGACCTATTGAGGTCTTTTTCATAAAGATTCAGGCCTCACATGAAATTTTATGACAGTTTTAATCACAGTCCCTTGCAGGATAAAAATCTTAGCACTGTGGCTTTTGTTTTGTTAATCTAGCTGCAGGCAAAGGTCAAAGCAGTCAGGAGCTTTATTGAGGTTCAACCACTTTTACAGCAATAAGTGACACCGTGCTGGCAATTACAGGAGAAGTGAGAGCCAGAAAACAATCCATTTTTACTTTCAGCTTGTTATTGGCCTGTTATCCCAGGTCTTACAGTAAACTGCTGCTGTTCGCCGAAGCGCTGAGCGAGCCAAACAGGTATTTGTTTAACTCCAGTAGTTCACGTAAAGCTGATCCCCAGCTGCTGATCTGTACCTGAAATCTGCAGAACTGACCAAATGACTTTGGGGAATTGACTTTTTTCTCCCTGGTATCAAGCCTAATGCCATTCTCCAGACTGGCCCTGGGGGTGCAGTTGACGGTGTCTTTTGTATGAAGCAAATCGATCCAGAGCAGCTCTACGGGCAGGCTACCAGTGCTGTGTGGCTGCTAGCTCAGTTTATCACCGTCACGACGAGCTCCATAAGGGAGAGATTCCCAGATATATTCAGGAGTGGCCCTGTTCATGTAATACTCTCTCTCCCAAAGCAAGAATCTGCACAACATGCATCTGTGAGGTGGTCAGAAATTCTGCATAAACATTTCTAAGAGTTTAACTGAACTCATGGCTTGGGCTAGTACACAACAGAAGAGATGTAACAAATAAGGAGTGGGGTTGAATTTCAGCTGAGGATCCTACCCAAACACACGTCCACACCAGAGCACATCTTTTAGCTTTTACCATTTGTTATAATTAAGTGCTCTGTTTTGCTTTCGAGAAAACACAGGACATGATGGATACAAGTTTTCTGAGTATGTTTTCTTTATCGTTTGCATTTTCTCCTTGACGTAATTTGGCAGAAAAGAGGGAAAGAAAAAAAAAAACCTAGAAAGAAATGAATGTCCCCATGTCTCCCCTATCCAGAATAATGAAGGTCTGCTCCTGTCTCCCCTCAATCCAATTAAAAATATATACTGAAGCAGACCCAGCATTCCTTACCCATATCGAGCAGTCAGCCACCAAAGAAGCCCAGTAGCTCCAGCTCACCACTGGGCTGCCTTTGCCAGGGTTATGCCTGGCTAAGGCAACCCAGAGCTCACAGAAGCTATTACCAGCACCTTAGTATCGTAGGCTGAACGTTGTCCACGCACTCTCACAAGCACTCCCTGGAGGCAATGGAGTAGCAATACGAGGTTTTTTTACAAGAATGAGCAAGAAGCCCCTCAGACATCTCTCAAATACTCCTGAGTTTGTTAACCATAACACACCAGTTCCTCAGGGGTGAAAACTGGAGAAATTTGCAAGTCCAAGTCTACTGAGAGAGTCAAACTGGTGGTCTTCATGTGTCCTCCCAGCAATATGAAGGGAAAGAGCTCTTCTTGATAATACTGAGGTGAGGATTATTTATCTGTTAGTACCAGTATAAACTCAGCCCTTTCTTCACACAGGGTTTACTATCACCTTCTAGACAAAACCCTCAGATCTTGGCAACAGTTAACTTCCCTGGGACCCCCCTGGCTGCAAAACTGAGCACAATTCAACCTATCACATAATGCAATTAGTAGAAGCAAATAATTCTCCAGACCTACAAGCTTTATTCCCCACTTGGGTTATGAGAGTAAGAGAGAAATAAAGTCCTGAGATGTTACCTACAGTGGCAAGGCAAATTTTAAGTTCCCTTTGCATAGCAAGGCATTAAGTTCCCATTCATAGATCTGCTGACAAAAGGCAGCATCCCTGCTTTTCAGTTCTCAATATCCCAACCAGAGCAGTTGCTTTACACCTGCAGAGAGGAAAAAACTATTGGCATAGTGGACAGACTGAAACCAGCTCAGTGTCACCTTATCAGATGTGTTTATATATGTATTTGTGTATATATGTATTCACATGCAGATCCTGTCTACCCTTAGCCCAGAGCAAACTCTGAAGGCATTTTCACAATTGAGACTCATTGAAAAAACTGGAGGGGGAAAATATATTCTGCAAGGAGTATACATCTATCAGTTGATCTCAAGATTTATTTTAGAAACCTGAGCTCTGTAAGAGATTTATTTTCAGATAGAAAAGCCTGCCCTGAAGTTGTTGACCAAGGGAAAGAGCACTTACCTGCTTTTGCAGATTCTTAACCTGTTTCTTCTCTCCTTCACATATCCACTGAAAAGCAAAGGGAAGAAAGAGTTAGAGAGCTTCATTAAATAGCCCATTTGGTGTTTGTTTCCTCATTTGGGACAGCTGAATGCTCACATTTGCACATGGCTCCGCAGTTCTCCCTCCCTCACCCGAAAACACACCTGATTCCCCTTCCAGCAGCTGATCACTCCTGGTGGAGCTGGCCAAGGCTGTGGAATATGGGGCTTCTTGCAACTGCAGCCTCACTGACTGACAAGTCCTCTGGTGACTAACACCAGGGAGACAGCATTGACCCGGCTGGGTTTTCTTCATCAGTTACACACACTGAAGCTCACAGAGGACAAGGTTGGCCAGGAGAGCATCTAGGGCTGGGCAGGCTTGGTTATATATAACATAAAGAGTATTAGTCCTGACTTACAGGGGAAAGGGGAGTTGACAGGTGGGAGGTAACAACCCACACCACTGAATGAACTTCTGTCCAGTTTTCATGTTAACCTACCCAGGAGCAGCAAATTAGAGAAGTGTGTGTGAACACAGCGACATATTCTCTGCCTAGTACAATATTTCCCTCCCCTCAAACATCTCACAAATACTCCTGAGTTTTTAACCATAACACACCAGTTCCTCAGGGGTGAAAAGTGGAGAAATTCCTCTTGCACTCAATGAAATCCACGGCAGTAATTCAGCCCAGCTAAAGCTCTGCTATACTAGAGGGGTTTGTTTCACTGATCGCCTTTTTTTTTGGTTGGTTTACCCATTAAATAGTCTTTTTATCAAAATTCACAATCACAGTGTGTCGTTTGGTGTTGACATAAAGCTGAGGAGCTGCTGCTGCTCCTTTACTGGTCTTTTTTTTCCCTCGTGATAGCTGCTGAGATGGAGGCAGTTGGCAGCAAACGAAGTTTTCACAACACATTAGGTTTTTTGCTAACACTACCTACCTTCAGTTGCGATGCTTCTTTATCATCAAGTTATGGCTGGAAATCACACCGAGCTACTTTGAGATGAAACATTTACTATTTATTAGTGAATCAAGTAACAGTATTGATGTTTATTGGCCCCGTGCCTCTTAAACCAAATATCCCCCGTGTTGGCAGCTCCCATGATTTATCCTTGAGAGAGATGGTGCCATCTGAGCTCCAGCTCAGGGACTCCAAAATGCTACTTCAGTTTCAGGAATGTTCTGTGTTTCCCTTGAGAGTCATAAAAATCTCAAACTAATGGTGCTATATCCAGAGATGGAGTGGAGGAGGGGGCAAGCAGCAAGAATATTGCCAGGGAATCTTAGATTTTAAGAGTATTTCTTTCCTTGAGTGCTTGTAAAAGGGAGGACAAACCCAATCTGTTGGTTACAGGCGGTATTGTTAAACCCAGGGGTCACTGATCACCCCCTCCAAAAAATAAAAGACACCAAATCCCACTTAACATTTTATTTGTTTAGTTTTAATTCAAAGCAGTAGAGAAAATTGGCTATTTTGGAAAAGGAAAGAACCTTTTTCAGCTGCTTTTACAGTCTGAGGATGCCCAGTTTGGCAATGTCCCCTCCCTGACCTTCAAAGGGTTAATGGAAAGATGACCTTATGGGGAGATCTGGCATTTCTGAAAGGGATGTTCTGGAGACAACCAACACTACAAAAAGCAACCGTTTCCTAAAACCCACATAAACCCTACAGCTTTTGGTTTTGTATCCAAGCTTTTAAATCCTGACACTCACTGTGGATTTTTTAACATATTGTGATTTTTTTGCAGAAACCAGCCTTTTCATCACATATTATGTTATCCAGTAAGTCAACTGACCTCTAAGAAATAAGGCTTTCTAAAAAATCCTGAGAGATCCATTTCAGAGAGGGATGGGGTTTATTTGGTTTGGGGATTATATCATCTTCATCATCATTATTATTCCATTGGCCTTACATTTGTCTGCACTCTTAGGAAACTCTCTTTTCCAGTTTCAATATTCCTCTCTCAGAATCCCATGACAGCAGAAGGACAAGGAAAAAGATCTTTTCAGTCTTTTTTTTTTTTTTTTTTCCCAGTCCTTAGCTCAGACACTACTGTATGGTGGCCTGGACTGAGACAGTTGGGTTTAGTCACCAGACTCTGTGTTTCTGCCATTCTGCATCTTTCCTTCACTCCAGACTCAACACCATTATTTACCTACTTCAAGAAAGGCATTTTGCTGCTACCAGATATCACAAAACACGAAGGCAACAACAAACAAAAATTGCTGTTTGCTTTAACCCATTGCTGCTCCCGTTAAGGAAAATAATATTTAGAACAAGTTCAGTAAAAGAAGCAGCTTTTTCAGTGTTAAAGCAGAATAGGCTTTGCAGGAAAAGTTCAAATAACCAGCCCAGAAGGAATTTCCTTGCAAAGTTAACAGAGAACTTGTGTCAGACAGTTCAAATGGGAGAAATCCATATCCCCCAAAAAAGCCTGTGCATTCCCATCTACTGTCTGAATAGTTGTATGAGAATTTATAAAGTGCATGGCTAATCTGAAAAGCCAAAACCGTGCCAATGCAAAGAAAAAAGAACATGTACTTATTTATGAGCGCTGAGTCCAGACCCATAAACTGCCTCCTCCTTTTGCCAAAAGAATAGGTTCCATGTGGTTGTTAGCAAGCTATTTTAAGTCGCTTTTATGCCTTTCACTCTGTTGTCATAGCCAAAGAACATTTGATTGGGAATTCAGTTGTCTAATTCTGCATGCATGACACATATCCAAAAAGAGGCAGTTATATTAAATTGCAAGGCTTGGTTGGGTTGTTGCTCTATTTGTGTCGTGCCTGCAGTGTCTGCTGGCTTCACCAGGAACTGTCTGAATAAAAACCTCATCTCAAGCTATATTTACATATGGATCTGGGCATATCGAAAGGCTTCAGAGGATCCATAAGAATCACATGCCCCTTCCTGGTGCTGCAAAGGTGTCTACATAGTCCAAACTCCAGTGTTCACATCACTGGGGACATTTGTTTTGCTGGAAGCTACGTATGAAAATACAATTCAGGATCTATCGAAGCAGGTGGCGAACAGCAAATTGGCCAATAACCACCCACTGCTTCCCCTGTAGCTGTTCTGGGCACACTCTGCCCAGTCTTGTCATCCTGTGGGTCTGCAAGTTTGCAGGTAAAATTGAGGGGAGAGGATCTGACAGCACAGCTGGGAAGAGAAAGTGTTGCTACGCTAGGAAAAACCCCGCTGGAGATGGGAGAGCTGGTAAAGGAATAGGCAGCCCGAGTTGTTACGCTGCTTTGTAGCTGCTGATCTTCTGCCTTCTTCTCCCATGGACTCTGGGAGCTTCAGAAATGTATTAGCTTAATTGGTGTCATTAATCTAACTAGAATCATATCATCTCAATTTGTATTGAGGTTAATTTTTGTTTAGGAAAAAAATGGCTAGACCTTTGTTTAATGTAGCTCCGTAGCCTTTTAAACCAGCTATTTCACTCTAAATGATGAATTAGGGGTATGATTTCCTTTCAGGTTTTGAAAATTAACATCTAATTATTCTTAACCTAAGGGATATTAGCACTTCTTATGAAAGCGAATAACGCTCTAATCTAAATTTAGAAGTGAGAGCCACTCAGTCAATGGCGAGGCTGGAATTATTCAAAGACAAAAGAATCAAGCCACAGGAAAAAAAAAAGAAAAAGAATGTACAAAAATAAAATCAGAAGTCATTTTTAAAGGCGACCAAAGAAAATGAATCTGCCTCTTTCAGATTGATAATATAATCCAGCAGCTTCCAACCCTATGGCTTGAGAAGCAGCACGATACAGAGACAGGATTTCCAGTCTCTTTGGGACCACTGAGATCCCTTTCAAGAAACTGAGACTATTTCTGTCTTTTTGCCTTGTTTCAAAAAGTCAGGGTCTGGAAGAAAGATTAGAAATAGGATGCTTTTTTTTTAATGGTGAGAGCAAAACCCCATCAGGGCATTATCAAGCAATGCAACAAATTCTCCATATCTGACAGACTTTTAATAAGGCTAAATGAGTGTCTAACAAATGGGTTCAGCCTCAAACTCTTGGGCCTGATCTTGGAGCCATTTGGGGAATTAGCAAAGAATCATAGCTTCAAAAAAGATGTAAAATTTAGGAATCTAAGCATCTTTGACAGACAAAAGTGCAGATCTTTGTCTTCTTTCTAAGTGCACAAAGGCACAGCTCTTATTTTTTTTCTTCTGGCAGCTGTTTCATTATTTCAGACTTTCTCTTCTAATGAGAAGAAGCATTTTATTTTTCTCTTCATTCTTAAACCGCAGATCGTTACTGAGGGAACTGCAGCAACCAGAAATAGGACTGGATGCAGCCTGACAACTCATTACTTGTACCTAAGGTTTTAAATCTCTTTGGAGAATGAAGGCAGCACAAGAAGGGCACTTTCCTGGTAGGATCCCGTTATGCTTTCAGACCGACACTCCTGTCCTCACTGTCTCTCTTGAGGGTTCCCCAGTGAAATGTCCTTGGTCTGCATCATGTTAGCTCATCAACTCTCCCGTTCAAGCCAGAAGGGAAGCACTTGCCTTCCTCTCTCAGGGCTGGAGGTAATTTTGTCTTCCCTTTAGACATCAGGCTGAAGTCATTCCTGCATCCTTCCATCGTGAGTGCTTGTCGCAGGGAACACTGCTGTGCAACACAAAGCTGGGGGGTGAATCGTTCCCGGCCCTGAGCAAACACAGATCTGTGACTGTGGCATCTGCAGTTTGCCTTATTTCTAAATCCAACTCATAGGGCAGGCCTGATGCCAAGAGGTTTTTCTCAAAATAGGAGTTTCCACTCTCCCCTGATATGGGGTAGCAATCTGCACTTCCAAACTGGGAGACATGCTAATATTATATTCTCAGATGTTCCTGAGCTTTCTCCTAAGCTCTTTTGGTGCTCAACTGAAGGGGGTTTAGTGCTAGGGTAAGCTTGGGCAGCCCTGAAGACTGAAATAACCTCAACACAAAACAGAGGGTGGCCAGAGGTGTGTTTCCAACCCTTTCCCCTTGGTGACCACCACGCGTACGTTGGCTGGTGGGATCAGGCATGGGGAGGCCAGCTGGGCTCACAGAAGAACCTCGCTGAAGCAGTGGCTTCCAACACAGATCTTTGTGTTAGAGTTTGGGCACATTCCTCTCTCCCGCTTTCTTGACAAACTGGCAGCAGTCCTCCACCCCCAGACTCCTCCTCACCTCCTCTACAGCCTGGAGATGACAACTTTCCCTGTGGAAATAAAGTCTTGGTGGTCCCCAGGGCTTTTCTGAACCATTTTTACACCCTGCTGCAGCATCCTCTAGAACCAAGCTATGAAGAAAGATGTTTTAAAGCCAGTCTAATCTTCCCACGTATGCTTCAGGTCCAATTTTTCTGTGAGCAGTAATGCTGAAGGAGGCAGTTTGTCTTTTCAGCACAGCCATGCTCAGGGAAGGCATAATTACAGGAGTTTATCTTTTCACTCCACACCGTATTTTTCAAAAGGGCAACATATTTGCCTAGAAACAGTGCAGTAGGTGGGAGGGAAAACTTCCAGCCAACACTGTGCACTTCAATAGCATCTTTCACTGGAGAACGTGAAAGGGCTTTATAAACATTACCGAGGAGATTTTTGTCTCAGCATTTGGCATTGGCCAAAGCTCTTCTCCCACTGAAGGCAATATACAATTCCTGCTGTCCTTCCCTGGGGCAGGCTGAGGAGCTCAGCAGCTTTTGAGATGTTGTCTAAGCCCTGTGAAAGGTTTTTAATGTGCATTTCTTCAGGTGTATAATTAGAAAATGTGGCTTTGCCCTCAATCATACAAAGGGTCAACGAGGGGTGTAGTGTGTTGAACCCAGGAGCTCTTTATACTCACACTTCTGGAAAATATAGGCACAAATGTACTCAGACAGAAAAGGGAAAATATAAACCAGTTCTCCCTGTGCTCCTCCCCAGCTGTGGGTTGTGTGGCCAGCGTTACATCCTTTGATTCCTTCTGCACATCTGTGTGACTGGTTATGGGAGCTCTGCAGAGAGCATCTGGGATGTGGGCTGGGGTCAGGGCTGTGGGCTGGGATTAGGGCTGTGGGCTGGGATCAGGGCTGTGGGCTGGGATCAGCTGTGGGCTGGGATCAGGGCTGTGGGCTGGGATCAGCTGT
>JANIJG010001926.1:42048-105180 GCA_024611175.1 Megaceryle torquata | reverse complement strand
GCAGACACTGTCTGTGAAAACAGGCTGCTAACTTCAGACAGTGCAGTGAGTTAGAAGAACTGAGCTGAAAAGTAAAAGCACTGAACAGAATTAGTTCTGTTCTCACTCAAACCAGGACATATGCTTACGTTGATTGTGTGGCAGTCAAAGGAGTGCATTTTTTAACACCTTTGCTCATTGTGCTTTATTACTAATGAGTAAAAAAGTCCTAAAAACATCCTTTATAGCTCAGAAACAAATGAAAAATTACAAAAAGCAATCTTTTTTTTTTTGCATTATTATACAAAAGACAACACCTAGAAAAGGCAGAGCTGTATGCTTTTTTAGCAACATCATTTAGCAGTTGACTACAATCAGCTCATGCAAGATAGTACCATTCTCCTAAAAGGTCACATGTGGTTCCACAGAGGGTGCCATGTCATTACCCAACATCAAAGCAGTGTCATCAGTGCAAGCACAGCAACAGAATTAAACAAAAGTAACCGTTACTACACAGTGCTCCTAGGACAAACACAGATGGTCTGAAGGCCTCTCCTAGATGCTTCATTATGATCTTAAAGCAAAAACTGGAGAGAGTTCCCACTAATCCAAGGATTGTGCACAGTCCCAGATAATGTGACAGCATGGTACAAAGGTCATGACTCCTTTAGTCGTTCTTCCTAAGAAATCCAGACTATACTTAACACCTTTCTGCATGTTTTAGCTATGCCATGAAGATCTGTCCTCTTTTTATGTCCTGTTAACCCTTCTTCAGGCCCTTCATCATTTGCCCTCCTAACTTCTGAGATAATCTGTCTAGCAAAAGTATCACGCCTCCTCCGCTGCCACAGTCTTCTTTCACCCAGTGCACTAAAAAGATAGATCAGTTAAGACCGACACCATCACATTTCTCCAGCCATGCCATTCCTCATTTACATTCTTTCTCCATATCTCTGTTTCCCACTGCCTCTTGCTCTCAATGACCTTCACAGATCAGTCTCTTTTTGTCCTTACTCGTTCCCTAAAGTGAATCTCACAGTAGCGAGGTAAAAGACAGGCAATGGCATCAGATGTGATGAGGAAGATTATGTTCTGCTTTGGTAATGTCCTGCTTAAGCTGCCTAAGAGGTGGCCCAGAGGCCTGAGTGAAATGCTCTGAAGGATCCAGGGAAGCTTGGAAAAGTAGTAGTGGATGTGATGATCACTGTGTCATTCCAGAGGCCAACAAATGTTGAAGACAGCCACTGCAAGGCAAGACAGTATGTTTGAACTGAGACCAGTCAGAGGACGCTCCAAAGAGTAGGTCAGGATAATATGCAGAGAAGGAAATGATGCTAATGCCCAAGAAATAAAAGCTTTTGCAGAAAAGGACAACTATTATGAAAGAAATGTGCTGGTCAATGAGAAGGGATTAGAGATGTTGAGATTTAGCCTCTTGGAGATTACTTTTTCAAATCCACATCCTTGAGGAGGATTAGCCCAGGAGGTATGCCTTGCATTTTCTGTCTGAATATTGAGATATTTAAGTGTCTCTCTCTGTTCAGTTGTCAGAACTTCAAACTGCCCTCTAAAGTACAAACTCAGCGGATATCTCCCAGTGATTCCAACAAAAGTTGCTCATTACAGAAATTTAACATTTCCATCCATCTCATGGTAGGAAACAAGAACCATCTTCCTGGGTACATTAAAGGTTATAACAACTCAATGAGGTGAAAAACGTTCTCCCCTTGAGATGGAAGGCTAGCAAGCCTTTATTACTGGCAAACTGAAATTTAAGATGATGCCACATAAACTCACATACAATCCCTGACACAGTCATCACAAAAAATACCCTCAGTCATTAAACAGTTATTAAGCACATTAAGCTTAAAAACTCTTGCAGATCTCAGGCTTTCAAGACACTCTTCCCTACAGAAGCCATCTGAGCAATAGACTAGTCTAGATGTGCAGACTGTGGTGTCCACTCTAGCGTCCTCAGTTGTTATAAAAGTGTTCAGCCACATCACACACAATGGGACAACTCTTCAGGTCAGGTCCCCACCTGTTTAGGGTTATTATAGCAGAGGATGCCACAGCAGAGTGCTTAAGGTATCTTGCTACAGGTTTAGCAGCAGCTGAAAGCAGCCTTGAGGCCTGGTCTGCAACTCAGTTAAATTTATTCCAGATCAGCCCCAAAGCTTCCCTTTACTCTGCCAGCTGCAAGCAGTACCTGCTGACTTGGGCTAGGAAATGAAGGATGGCTGGGAGCAATACACGGTGCATCTTTCAGCCATGCCAGTGTTAAAAAAAAAAAAAAAAAAAAAGCAGTGTTCCATGACCACACTAGCCCCCAGGATGGTGGATTTTGTTTTTTTAATGACCACAGAGAGCTGCAGTTATGATTTGTTATACAAACGGTGGGAATGAAAATACGCAGAGCATCCCTCCTTGGGAAGCAGCACAAAGGATCAAACCGAGCAACAGTCCTCTGTGCACCAGTGTATGTAAGAACAGCTCTCTCTCATGTTCTTTACAGATACAAATAAGCAAACCAGGTCAGGGGCTGCAGAGAAAGCAGGAGGCCAAGGAAGTCATCCTTGAACTAGTGAGCAGACAGCAGGGAACAGCAGCTGGGTACAACAACGTTGTCCTTTTATGTTCTGCAAAGCTATGCCTGCTAAAACACAAGCTTGAGGAACTCTGCAACTCAACTTTCCTCTGAGATGGACCAGACTGGAACTACAAAAATTACAAAGAACAGCAAATCCAAATACACAATCAGGAGAAGGATGCCTTCAGGTGCACACAAAGATCTATTTATGTACAGTCAATATTCTATACTTCTTCATGCCAAATGCCAATGATTCTGCGAAAGGGACTGATAAAAAAAAAATTACAAGGACATCCTCCACATAAAACATTGAGGAACAACTCCCAGAGTCTTTTATTTTTACAAAATTCTATATTGCCGGTCAGAATTAAACAGTATCTGATGAACTACCCTTGTTGAAGGGCTGCTGGGCAAGGTTTAGCACACTTCTTAGTGACAGAAAAAAAAAAAATGAAGCCACAGCTACTTTGTTCTGTGCCTGAGATCCAGTTAACCTTGGCTACAGGGCAGAGATAATTGTTTCTTTCTAAAAGGAGTTAGGATAAGACAGAAGAGTTGAGGGGAAGCCAATCAACCTTTAAAAACATTACCATCTGCTAACAACCGGGCAAATAGCAGTTTAGCATTTGTTTTGAGGGCAGTTTACCAGACCCTGTCTATAACAATAAGAACTGGCTTACAAACAGCCTCCCGACGATGGAAGGGGGAGAGAGAGAGCGCGAAAAGAGAAAAGAAAAAAAAGGTAGTGCAGGTGAGGAGGTATACACCATTTATTGCTTTAAGTAAGGATTGCTATTGTATTTACAAACACTAAAATATAATACATATCCCTAGTGATAATTTCATTGTTTTCCAGCAAGACAGTGAGCTTATAAAGAAAAGATGAAGCAGACGGGCAGCTAATGTCCCTCAATCTGCATATGATAAACATTAGTGGGGAAAATTATTCCGGATCCAACATTTGACCTTAAAGGGCCAAGGAACGACCCGCACTACACTGCCTAACAGCTGACTCAAGTAAATTAAAGCCAGAACTAGTCTAAGAGCATTTGTAGAAGGAAAACAGTCACAGCCTCTCTCTGCACTAAATATTAATGTCTAGGCAGACAAAAGCAGCACTAGGAATACCGTAATAGTATCACCAGCAGACACTGTATGTTTCTTCAGGGCATTCACACACCAGCACTAGGAATATGCCTATTGTCCCACATTAAACTAATGACTTGTTCCGAGAGCCCAATCCTGAGGTTCCTCTGGGAATCGCAGATGTTATTTATATTTTCAGTCACTTAAAGGGATTAAAGTGTGTTTATTCTCACTAATCTCATTTGTAGACAGAGATATATACAGACAGCAGGAGTATGCGTTTTAACCCTATTGGGAACGACGAAATGCACAGCTCCATTTACTGCCAGCTGCCTTCCTGAGCTCTTCAGTATTTGGGACTTCCGAAAGTCTCACCAGCCTGTCCGCTTTCATTAAAGCTATCTATGAATTGCAGGTTGCAGGCAGTTCTGAGAAACTAACCCAGGAGCTCCTGGTGACAGCAATCTGTGCATATAGCCAAGAGATCCAGCTGAAAATTAAACTGCATGTCAAGAGCCCGATCAATATAATAATTGCTCCAGGCTGCAACTAGCCACAATCTCTGGTTGAAGACACACATGCACAGCATCAGGCTATACTGGGTTATGAGGAAATTTATAAGCCGTACATATGAAACCGAAGATGTGCCAAAGTACTGGGGTGGTGGCAAAACGAGGAATCAGCCAGAAGGCTGAAGTGCACAGCAACTACTCTGATCAATGTAACAGCTGCAGGCTACGAGGAATGGCAGCCTCTGCCCGAAGGGACACGGGGGCTGTACATAGCACGCGGCAACCTGCGCTACCCTGTCAGCGGCGAAAGCCGAATATGAAAAAGACTCAAGTTACTGCTAAGTACGTGCAGCTCCAGAGCTGCTTCCCTAATTATTGGCATCCCTGCCCCGAGGCCAGGCGCCCCGCTTTGCCACCTCCTGACTGCCGCACGCTCACGGTTTCCTCCCCACAGTGCCTCGGGTTGAGCACGGGGCTGGCAGCCGGCTTTCTGCCGGGAGTGCCCGGGAGCAACCCACGCGCCGCCCCGCTCTGCCAGCCCCGGGACCGGGACCGGGACCTCTCCCCGATTCCCGCCCGGGGACAGGCGTTTCCCCCGCCGCCACCGCCTCCCTGCCGGGCTCGCTTCTTACCCGTTTCTTTGTCCTGGGCGGCTTCCAGGTGCAGGTCGCTGAGCAGATGCTCCAAAATCTTCTCCGGCGTCCCCGACACCACTACGTATCTGTCGGAAAGCAGAGAATCCCCGGAGTCATCCTCGGTGGAGGACTGCGAGCGGCTGCTCCACTCATCCTCCTCGTCCTCCTCATCGATGTACTTGAAGTAAGGCACGTCGAAGGTGGGCAGCGGCCGCTCCCCGCCGCGGCCCGCCAGCGCCTCGGGCACCCGCACCCTGCCGCTGCCCATGGCACCGCGTTCCCGCCGCGCCGCCCCACTTAGGCGCGCCCCCCGGGGGCCATCGCCCTGCCGGGGGCCCCGGACCGCCGCCGCTGCCCCGCCCGCCGCCGCTGCGGAACCCGGCCAGGCCGGCCCAGCCTCGCGCTCCCGGAGCCGCGGAAGCCTTACCTCCCGCGCCGCTCGGGGGCCGGGCTGCGTGACCACACCTTCCGCAGCACCAGCGCTGCGCCGGCCTCCTCCCCTGCCCGCTCGCCGCCGCCTCCGTCGTCCGCCTTCCGTGCGGGGGGGGGAAGAAAACGACAGAGAGTGCGGTCAGTGCCCGCCGCCGGCCGGGGACTCCTTCCCCGTCGCCGACCCTGCCCCGCCCGGTCTCGCTGCCGGAGGTCTAAATCGAGAAGGGGGCTCTCTGCACTGTGGGGCAGAAAGGAGGGATGGGCTCCCCTTTGAAAGCGGCACTCGGCATCGTGTGTGCGATTTTAATTCGCAGGAGCGGGTTGGGGGGAAAGGGAGGTTTCCGAGTCCCCGAGGTGATGGCTTGTTTAATTCCCAGCCGGTCAAATAAAGCAGGGGACAGGTAACAATAGTCAGAGGCAAGCATTCCCAAGCGCTCCACTGATAGAGAACATAATACACCTTCCGTAAAGGTTCTCTCCTGTACTTCAACAAAGGCAATAAAACCAGTAGGGCAGGCACGCAATGTATGCCTCTGAGCAGCTCTTAAAATATGCCGTGTACAAATCTCCCTCCTTTGGAGGAACTTTTTAACTTGGAAAACAAACACCCCCACAACAAGTTAAGCCCAGTGACCATCCCGTGTATGAATCTCGGCTAAGCCGCGATTTGGACATTGACTTTCTCCCTCTCGGCTCCCTGAAACGGAAGGGAGCTGAAACATCATCCATTTCTGCACACGCAGCCCGCATCCACAGGGCAGCCGGAGCCAGCTGACTGAGCAGCGCAGGAGATGAGCGTTTGCTGCTGACTGAGCAATGCGCGTTGGAACACGGACACTGCCGAAGAGCGGCTCGCAGCCCCCTGCGAGATCCTCCCGCCAGATTCAGCCAGCGGACGGGGAGCAACACAAAAGAGGCTGCTCTGTCAATGCAAGTACACCCAGTAGTTGCTGTTCTTCTAATTTTGACCTGGTTTAGTAATATCGTTCAGTATGTCAAACACACAGATGAAGGCAATGAATATACAACTCAAAGAAGAACAAACAGCATTTGTGCATCAGGTATCCAGTAGTAACACAGACTTCAAGTGGGCTAAAAATTGCTGTGGAACAGATCTTGTCAAAACAACGGGGAGAAAACACTTTATGATCCTTCTTTCTGTTATTTTATTTCTTATACCAAGACCCAGTGAATCTGCTGCTTCTGGTTGTCACTGTGGTGCAGGAGATGTCCCAAGATGCAGCCTCTGCCCCGAATAAGTTTTCTTTATCAGTAAACAGCATGTAGAATTGATCTATTAAATTTCTGCAAGGTCAGACATACAGGTACTGAGCCAATTAATGTCAGATACTCATTGTAACACTCCCAGGGGACATTACTGAGCAGCCGTGTTACAGGAATACTGATGCATAATTGTAATCTTCTCTTTCACTGGCCATGGGGTTTTTTGTTGCCTATATGTTTGCAAGACTGCAATGAAAGAAGCAGCAAAAGAGAGGAAGAACAAGAAATAGGTGAAGCATTAAAGCAATTCAATAATAGGGAGGTTTATCAAAAGAAAAGAAAAGAAAACAAAACAAACCCATTTCTCTGTCTTTTCTCTGGGATCCTCTAAAATAGCCCCAGTCCTCATTTTCCTGTGTTCACTGACATTCCAAACTGCAGTACATATGGTACATATATGACACGTATGGTGCTGTATTTGTACTAACCATCTATAGACACATATATGGGAATGGATTTTAAGCATACCCATATACATTACATATATTAGCAGCTGATGGCAAGTCAACAGGGGCTCCAGGAAAGTGAAATCTCTCTCATAGTGAAAGGACATTAACAATGGTTGTTATGAATGACAGTGTTCCCCCTTCAGCATCTCATAAAGCAGAAATAATTGTTAAAAACCTTTGGGTAACTGCAAATTAACCACAAAATGTACCACAATGGTGAGTTTTTCATAAGGCTCTTCCCCTTGTCCTTGCCCATATTATCAATTTCAAGGAAGAGAAAAAAACAATATGTTTAATCAGGAAAGAAAAATTTGTGCAAAACCAAGGCCAATCAGGTTCAATTTGGATTTTCACTACCTACAATAATTATTAAAAAAAAAAAAAAAGAAAAAAAGAAAAAAGGAGAGATAGAGAATTTCTTTATTTTGCTATCTTCTATTAAAAATATCTTCACTTTAAAGGAAGAATTATTATTTTGTTAAAATCCCACTTATGTATGATGCATTTTTGTGTTCAGCAGACCCTTTAATCATACTACAAGCAACAACAATTAACCTGAACAAAACAAAACACGAAGACAAGTCCTAGATATTTTCCCAATTTTTACAAGGTCTGATTTCACTACAGATATTACTCTAAAATGACATCAAGGCATGCTTCATTTCTCAGAATCTTGAGTGGTCCATGAAACAATTAATTCTCACTGGAAGAAAACTGGTCTGCTCTCAGTGTGCTCCATCTAAATCGAGCAGCAGATGAGGAGGAGAATGCAAGGGGCCTCCAGGTGACAGCAGTATGTACTGAAGAGCAAGGCAGCACCCTAACTGAGTCAGAAAGTCAACAGACTGACTCAACACATATTCTCATCATACCACCAATTAACAATGAAGCCTCCCAGCACTTTTTCAGATTTTTACAGGCCCCTTGCTTAAGCAACATACACCAACCATGCAGGAGCACAGCAGCTCAAAGTTACCATCTCTCATTTTATGGTCAGACAGATTAAATGATGCAGAAAGGCTACCACAGGGTCATGCTGCAGCTCAACAGCAGAACCACAGTTCACTCAGGTGACATTACACTGGCACCTCAGCTTTGAGCCCTCCACACTGTCTATTTGACATTCACTTCATGCCAGTGCAGACGGTGGGAAATGACTCCCTGCAGCCCAGGTCAGAATATGTTTGGACTTGGCCTTTCACAGAGGTAGAAGAGAAGAACACCAGAGATGCTACAGAGGTGAATCGCCATCTCACTTTGTGTGTAGCTAGTCACTTGTGCTCCCTGTCTCTGTTGTCCCTTCAAATACCATTCTCAGCCTGCTTGGATGTTATAATCAATCCCTGGTGCACACTATCCACCACTAGTAAATTTAGCTAGTGTACATGAACATCTGGGTGTGTCAGTCATTATATTTCCCATTTATTACAGCTTTTAATTAATCATCTCTTGATAGCTAAACACAGAACTATCAACCTCTATGTCACTTTCCAGCAGGAGTTTCGAGTAAACAGCAAGGCCCTCTGGACTCAGTGGATCTCCTGACCATTCTGACCAATATAACAGTAAAATTTCCACTCCTCTCATGTGTTTCCCCTATACTGAGATAAGCCATTTATCTCCCATGTAATGTATTTTAACAGCAGATGAGTGCTACCTTTATTTTCAGCATGGGAAGAACCCTGGGGTGTATAAATATTTATATGCTTATAGGAATTAAACAGCTGGAAGTCCTTGCTTAGCAGGCCTTAACTTGTGCAGGTTATGCTTTACACAAGTAGGAATATGACCCTCTGAACTACCACTGGGGCAGAAGAAATACAAGGTACATATGGTACCACAGCTTGCTGGCTTCCTTATGGAAAACATTCAGTTTCAGGGTTATTTGCAACTTACAGGGAAGAATGTGATCTCTGGCCAAAGCACCCAATAACTTTGGTATCAGTCAGGGATATTTCCATGTCTGTTGAATCCCTGAGCTTGGCCTTTTAATTAATTAAAAGAGGAACTATCACCCAGAATATGCTGCCTCCCCTCTTGCTGTGAGAAACTTCCACTGCTAGAAATAGCATTAAAAAGCTGTTCTACTTTTTCACAGCAAAATACAGTATGTTCTGCAATGGACACAGTATATTCAGAAGCCTGCTCCACTGAAAGGAAATTGCATTTTCAGATCATTCCTCCACAGAATGGGACATCTGTACAAGGATTTAATTCTTTATCTTACCCATTACTGAAGTGTCTGTTAGGTGGGAACACCCCTAACTAGCAATCCAAACAGAATTTTCTCCAACATCTCTCCACTTGCTCCATAAAAAAAGGACTAGACTCAGAGCTATCCTGACAAACCCCAGATCCAGCGAGACCTCCACTTTGCTGGTTTCAGTGGGTAAAGAAGTAGTACAGCAATTAGAGAGAACCTACAAGGCACCTATAAACTTACTGGAGCATGGAAAATTCAGTCTGCAGACCGACCTCCCTGCTGCTGGAGAACTGAGCAAAGGCAAAGAGAATCTTCTTTGGGAAAGATGCAAGAAAGTGAACTTTGCACAGGTTATCCACTTCAAAATCACATTAAATAACAAAGAAATTGCCTCCTCTAGGAGTTGTGGAGAGCAGGAACATTCTGTTTTCATAGCATAATTTGGTAAAACTAACTCAACACAATCAGATAATGCTGATCACTTCTGCCTATGTCTTTTGATGCTAGTGCCAGGGCATGCCCTTGAGAGGTACAGGGAAAGACATATGAAGGATTCCTGGGGTTGTTTGTGTTCTGAAGAGGAGATTGTCCTTCCCTAATGAATCCACGGAGCTTCCCTGCAGACACACAAATATTTCCATGTAAGAGGTGTGAAATACAAGAGTGGAGGCTGGAAGGGAAGCTCAGAAGCACACATGTAAACAGACTTCCACTGCTGAGCAGCAAAGGTGCTCACACAGGTAACAGAGAAGGACAAAAGCCACAAAATAACAAGATCCTGATTTCAGAAGACTGATTGTTTTCTGGGGTAGGTACTTCTTTTCTTGGATGTTGTAATCCATTCTGGTGCATACTATCCATGCAAAAGAAGAATTACAACAACATGATAAAGACAGAAAAGTCAAGTCTGGAAACCGGGACACACTGACTGATATTCTTAAATGAAGCATCTTTGAATAAAATTTTTTGTGGGTTTTTGTTTTTTTTTTTTTTTTAATCCTTAATACTATGTCCCCTAGCAGTGGGATACTCATTCCTATGTCCTGGTCCTTCACTATGGCCCTGCCTTCTTTATCATATATTAAGGACTTGCTGTGGGACTGTGTGAAAGCTGAAATAAAATGTCCTTCTCTGTTGGGACCCTGCAGTACACCCTGCTTTAGCTCAGAGCTCCATGCAGACTCATTACATCCTACAAGTAATCCTGGCTGTAACAGCCGAGAGCTACAGCTGTAAAGAAAACCCTTTGCAGCTCAGGCTGACGCATGCTCAGAGCTTACCAAGACTTCAAATCTTAACCTGCAAAGCTCTAAAAACTCTTTACAGAACATGTACAAACTGCATTTTTTTTTTGCCTCTAGCTTGGGCCAGATTTGGGTGGATAGTTATGAAGATGGCAAATAAACAAAGACTCTTCCCCAAAGGGATTTCAGATCCCACTTCAGAAGAATAAAGGCATAAAAGCTTTAAAGAGAACTACTGACAGATTTTTTTTTAACATAGAAAAATATTATTTACCCCTAACATTACCCTTAGCAGCTTCTGAACCATGTTGGCTGCACTTTTCATTAAAAAATTAAATAGGCTGCAGCAGACACCTTTCAGAACAAGCAGATAAGATGCAGCAACTGTTAGAAGCAACTGAAAATGGAAGTCTTAACAATGTGAGGCATCTGTCAATGCTAGTAGTAGACAATGAGTCCCAGCTATAAAATCCAAACATATTTATATTACAAACATGAAAGAAGGTTAAAAAAGACATCTAAAACCATTCTATTAAGAGCTTCTCCTGTAAGAGACACTCCTTCAGATAGCATCTATCAAAGACTAAAGATTATTGCCTGCTTACACTTCACTATGTTTTTCCCTGGAACAGTTATTGTGGAAACTGCAGAATTAGATCTAAAGTCTCCAAAGTACAAATAGTTGTACAAAAATGACCCTATTCTTTACAGGCTATTCCTTTTCATTTGACAATAAAATGGAAATGAACACATCACAGCTACAGTGGAGATGGATGACAATTATCTCTGATCTCTGTGGCTAATCCATCTCAGAATATGTTGCTGTATTTCAGTTTTAAGACACACTAAAATCTGCATTAACAGGCTTGATTCACTTTCAACTACAACAGGAAAAAAGCATTTCAAAGTTACCACTACAGCTTATCCAAGCTGTACAGGAAGGAAACTGGCATTTCTTCTGTCATGGTTACCCTCTCTTTATTTCAGAAAGATGAAAATAAAAGATACCTACTATTTTATCTCTACTTAAAGTATCACAGCATGGAACATTTTCAATGGGACTGCATGTTTCATCAGTTGCATGATCACCACTTTTTCCAAATTTAAAGGGAAAAATTACCTGACAGGACTGAAGGAACATCAATGGCAGCTTTTCATATGTCAATTCTTAAGAAAAAAACATAATCTTATATAACGCTATATTATTTTACTTCACCATAAAATACAGCTCATAGCATATTCATATTACATTGTATTATTTTTGTCAATTTCACAAACTTTTCTTCATCTCTTCTTTGTACTCTAATAGTTTTATTTCCCTCTGTAGTTGTTAAATCTACTTTTGTAAACACGCACTAATTCACAGTACACTGGAAGAAATAGAAATCCACTAATAACATTAAAATGCTTTACATGGCGATTTTGTTTTGGCTCTCACTGACTCCTGACCAGTCTACGAAACTATAAAATACTTTAAATTATTTGATTACCACCTTTCCCGGTAAAGGTCACTCAGGGATTGTACCAAAACTTCATACTGGTCTCACGCTGAGCTATCTGTCTCAGAGATGCGCAGCAAAGAGCTGACATTCAGCTGAACACAACCTCCTCTGAATTATCAGCTTCACAAATGGTGGTAGAATGAGCATGAGACACATCATTTAAAAAAAAAAAAAAAAAAGTCTTTTGTTGCTGAAGCCAATTTTGAATATCACATCCAGTAATGCACAGAACAAGCCCTTTTAGTAAAACTGTTGGTGCTGTCATCTGCATACCGAGTATCTGCGGCAAAGGCAACGTTAATAACAAGTTACCCTTGTAAAGGGGTCAAAAGGACAATGCTGGTAAGACAGAGATGACAGACAACAGGCATCAGGGAAAAGATTAATATCCCTACACAGTCATACATCAAGGAACTCAATTTTTGCTTGTAATCCCAAAACTGCTGAGAGTAGGATTATTTCTGCTTTCCCTATTACTAAGAAGAAAGAAACTGCTTGTGGGAATAAGGCACCGCTAAATGACAGTCCTTAAGTGAGCAGAAAGGCTGTGGCTATGTCCTAGGGCAAAAAAAAAAATCTCAGTTGCATGATGTTCACAAACAATGGTCCCACCACAAGCAAGGTTGGGCTTTTATTGTGCAGGCCACTTAAAAAAGAACCATGAAAAAAAAGTCTATGTAGTTCAAGAAAGACAAAAGGAGAAAGAAAAGAGGATCTTCACATGACATTTCATAGCAGGTTAGTAGCAAGAAATTCCCCAAATTGAGACTGAATTGTCTGTACTCCTGACTGGTCCCCAGTTACCTCCAAGTATCATCATTTAAAGTGAGAGCACTTTTATGGATCAGGTTTAATGAAAGGAAGTGATATGTCTAACACAGGAAAAAGGGCACACTTTCTAAAATAACCTGAAAAAAAAATTACTACTGTCACAAACACTGAAGTAATGATATCATAACCTTAACACTCCACAACTATGTTGGATAATGAAAAATGTCTTCAAGACAACTGAAGGCTATGTACTTCAGTTTTTCCTTTCTTGGAGCACACGCTCTTCATAGCTATTAGTAGATAAGTTTGACAGCCTGACAGAAAGCTACCACCTTGGCAAGGACAACCTAGGGAGAGTTTCTCTCTGCAACTGTAAACAGCAGAGGTGAAAAAAAGGAAAGGGGGAAGAAATGGGGAGAAAGAGAGTGACAAAAAACACGAGCAAGGTATTAATGTTGTTATCATTTTCACACAGCTGGCAGAGCAGCACTTACTTCAAAAATACCAGAATATGGAAGAATTGCAGTCCTAGAGCATGCGTATTTGCAGAGAAATCTGCAGTACACCAGGGCAAATAAACATGACTTAGAACAAAACGGGCAGGTACCAACCATCACTTCCAGTGGGCTTGCAATCAATGTGATGGGGTGTGGAGCTAGTGGAAATTTTTAAATGCAACTCCTTTTTTCCTGCTGAAAAAATTGTGGATTAACTACAACCAAAAGATGAACATGTGCCAGAACATGTTAGTTTGAACAGAAAGCAACCTGCTGGGCTCCCCCCATAGGCTACACATATTGCTCACCCCAGTCTGGCAGGGCTTCTGCATCCCCTGCCCTCCACAAGCTCATTGGACCTAGAGGTCCAGGTCCCAGGGTTTCCAGAGTAAGTGGCAGGAAAATTAAATCCATATTTCTGCCATAAAAGAGTTTTGCATTATTTTCACCACAATCAGAATGGAAACTTTGTTTCCCCACAAGAATATAAAGTTTCCAAGAGGACAAAATTCAAGCACCAGAGCATCTCCCCTTGGAGTATGTAGATGAAGCAACAGTTCAATCCCCCAGCTACCAAAGACTGTCTTCCAGTGATGTCAGTGGCAGTGGATCAAGCCTCAGCTGCAGTGAGAGGCATGAGGAAAATGATATAAAAATAGATCAGGATTTATGTCGTGGCCAGGAAGTGGGGAGGACTAACAAGGATTTGAGGATGACTGTAGACTTAACTTAGATACCCCATGACTGATAACACATACTGCTATTGCCATTTGCCTTGGGGAAAGAGGAACAGAACATGATTGATTAGATATACAGAAGTTATACTTGAGAATAATCCTAACATAAGAAGGGTGAAATTCAAGAAATTGCTGGGATATGAGGGGAACTAGATAAGAAGTTGATTAGCATGCAGTAGGGCTGGAGCTTGACTTCTACAGCAGCCCCCATAAAGCTTCCACACCAGAATGAAAACTGCAGAAGACAGCTCACTAATGTGAGTGGATTTAATTTATTAATGTGCACTAATATTCATGTTGGTAAGGACATGTGTACAAAGGCTTTACAACCTTCATAATGGACATAGCAATAAATAAGGTCTCCTGAAGGAGTGGAAGAGAGATGGCAGTAAATATATTACATTGCCAGATTTATATTGCTGTAATTACCAGTGTTGAACACATACAACTTCTAAGTCAAACAGACAAGATTGCTGATCCCTTTCTTTGCCTTTTACTCCAAATCATACCTGGTGTAAAGTAAAATATTATTTTATAAAACTGACTTAGCCACTTACTATCTACCAGAGAAGACTTTGCCTCTTGCTTTGTGTCCACAGCACCTCTCAATGCCAACAATGCTATTACTCTAATTAAATAAAAAAATATAAAATTAAATATATACAGTATCCTTATTATAAACCACAATTCCAAACCCGGAAGACTAAAATTTCTCTATTAAAATGAGGTGCAGCACATTACTTTTATCACTGTAAGGCATATATCTTTTCATTGAAGCATTATACTCAACCGAAGGACACAGTTGACTTTTCCCAAGAGAATATTTAGCCAAGGCCAGGAGCTGATTCTGGCCTCTCAAAATGCTTAAGATAAACTCTAAAAGTGAGAATACTATATAAAGCTCGAGCTCATTCTCTGGAACTCCAGAACCAAAGTCTTTTAAATGCACTGACATTTAACACAGGCTTCTAACAGCAAGTGTGAAAAAGCACTAAGGGAGTAAAAAAAATTCTAAAGCTAAGGTTTAAAATAAACCCGATTTATTTAACTTCTAACCCAACAGCAGACATCACTAAGCAGAGTTTATATGCTGTGTTTTGGTGGTTGTTTTCAACTAAGATAGAGTGAAGTAATTTCTCTTGAGAAAAGCATGAATCAGTATGAATATGATTTTCTTGGGTTTGGAGGACAATTTTAACTCCATCCAAAATAGCCTGAAAGGACCAGCCTTTTTACTAATGCTTTCTAAATGGTTCTTTTCTTGCTCATTAATTCATACATCTAAATCATTCAAAACCAGATAAGCCACTAATCACTCACAGACTTGATAATGTATCCTAAGTAGACAGCAGTGCATAGAGCATGCAATAAGGCTGTCAAAAAGAAAGGAAAAAGGAGATAGAAGGAAAAACAAAACTCACTCCTTCCACCTAAGAGGAGATTTGATTCTGCTTTTCTTATGTAGGATAAAATGCTCACTGATTTCAATGAAAACTCTACTATAAAAATAAGACAAATAGGGATGCTTCTATACAGAATGCTTCTTTCTAATGTCACATGCACAGTAACAAATTAAAGGTCTTTTTTTTTTTTTCATTTGTTACAAAGTTTGTTGTCCATATTTAGTAAAGTTAAAATGAAAAGAATAAAGGAGGTGGGCAAGACCGGGTTAACAATTAACCAGCTGTTGTCAGCAACAATTCATTTAAAAGTAGAGGTTATGGTACACAAGGAATAAATTTTATTGCGAGATTATAACAAGGAAAAGAAAAGAAGTGGTTTCTTGCATGACTATGTAAAGGATAATACTAAAAAATTACAAGTTTAATTATTCTTTCCTGTACCGAAGAAAACCAGTATCACAAACAATAAAAGTTACAGGCAAATAGACAATGCTCATCACCACATTATGAAATAACATTTTATATTTCTCCAATTTTGTTCCAGATGGAATCATATACCTGTTTCTTAACTAGCTATATGCTCTAAAAGTTTATTTCAGTATGAATGTTGGGAGTTTCCTCTCTGCTTTTTTATAATAATACAATTGTGCCCAACTTTCGGAAGGAGGTAAGTTAGTTATACCAAGGGCAATCTCAACATTTATTCAAGTTATGGAACGAAAAATGCATCGTTACCATGGCAACTGGTAAATCACATGGTATCTGCAATGAGATGCAAGGCACCTTGAGTAAACACTCATGCATGCACTTCAGCATCTTCCTCCACACAGAACAGCTCCTTTGTGGAGGAACATGCACAATTTCACTCTCTTCTACAAAAAAGTCAATAGAAGTAACCTAAAATGTTATTTTTGCACAGGGTAGTTTAACCAGATCTATCACTAGAATATGAACAAATATTGAAAAAAAGATTAAACATCGAATATTTCACTAATATTTGCCTCAGTCATTACCATGAAACCTTACAAATGACAAAATGTACCTCTCAAACTCGCTTTGTACTTTGGCAACAGAAGATGGTTCACATCAGCACCAGAAAAAGTCTTTGTGACTTGCTGACATACGTGCCGCAGCACATCACACTGGGGCAGCTGGAGCTGTTACAGCCTCCAGCCATTTGCTCCACCCTTCTGAAGGATGTTGCCATCCCCAGAACAAGGACATCTGATCTACCCTTGAATCAGCCCTGAACCACGCTGCTGCTTGTACTGCAGGGTTCAAATAGCAGCAGCAGCTAACATACAACCTTTCCCTGAGAGGGCCTCCCCTCCTCACCACTCTTACTGAAAACAACTCTTTACAGAACAACCCCCTCAAACCAAATTTGTCTACAGCCAGACCCATCCATAAAGCATCAAATATTCATCAGTTTCTGGGCTTTGACTGTACTTCCCTGCTGTCCTTTTCTAGCTTATACTCCATTCACTGTCATGCCCACACAACGCGTCCATGTCCATCCTTCACATTCACCATGAAGAGCAGCATCAACACCAAATTCTCAAGTAAATAGTCTACCTCGTATCACTCACTCTCTCCTCTCTCAAAATACCTCCTCCTTCCTGTCCTACTAAGCAACCTGACTCAATGTTACCTATAGGAAGAGACAGAGAGCAAAGCTGCAATGCCACTTGCCAGCTTCTTATATTACACAGTATGTAATTTCTTCAGCCAGCAAGGGCTACACTTTGAGATGCAAATGTCCACTGACACGTATCTTCTCCTGATCCCACTCTCATACTCTGACCACATCCCATCACCATCAGACAGCACAGAGACCCAGACCCTACCAACACTATGATGTCAGCTAAGAAAAAAACAAAATTGTTGTGTATCTCTGATCCTGACCTGCCTTCCTCTTTCTGGCTTCAATTCCTTCCTGACCTTCATACAAGTTATATAGCTCTATATAGGTCTATACTCTTTTTGTTTATAAGCTTGAGATCTCATCTAACCAATTTCTTCCTCCTTATTCAGGAAATTATTTTTTATCTCAGAAAGTCACTCTACCTCATAAGTCCTTCAGTAATGACTTCTTAAACTCATTTACTTTCCCATTGCTGGGATTTGCCTTCCCACCTGGCTGGTCATTTGCTATTTGACCTGAACTTTGACAGGTAAGGAGATGCCATGGGTGAAGAAGAAACATGTTCTGGTATTCATCAGCCATCACAGAGCATTTGAGTAAAGGAAAGATAAAATGAGACGTGTGAACAAATGGCCAGGTCTTAACTCCCTAATAGAACCCAGTGGAGAGGGTTACAATATCCAAGTACTCCAGGGAAATAACTAATGATCTTTTCTTCAGTTCAGTCATGTTTCAAGAAGCCATTGCCTGACTTACTAAGTGCTTGAGACTGCCTCAGTAATTGTAATGATTTATTTTATGCATCATCATAAATACAGCACTAGGTCAGGAGGACTTGTGCCTTATGGATGCCTTGAATTTTAACACAGATACTGGAGGTTTAGAAGACTGCAATCAGAAACACAGAGATTAAAATTATTTGACTGTGGGAAAAATAACAAAGTCTTTACAATCCTAGGTATCTAAAAAATAAGGTTTCTGTTAGATTTTTAATGAAATTAATTATATTTTCAGGTGTTGCTTAAACACTTGAAAGTCTATGGCCTAGGGAGTGATCCAAGGTAGCTCTAAATAGACGAGGGCTTTTACAAAAATGAAAGTGCTGTGGAGATGCATCAACACAGGTTTATGAAAGGCAGGTCCTACTTAACTAACCTGATGTCCTTCTATGACAAGGTGACCCACTTAGTGGATGATGGAAAGGCTATGGATGCTGTCATTACAATAATCAACCCCCTGCAACACTACAGATGGCCAAGAGCTGCTTCCTGCACTTGGCCCACAACAATCCCAGGCATCACTACAGGCTTGGAGAGGAGTGGCTGGAAGGCTGCTCAGCAGAAAGGGACCTGGGGGTCTTGATCAACAAGTGGCTGAATATGAGCCAGCAGTGTGCCCAGGTGGCCAAGAAGGCCAATGGTATCCTGGCTCATATAAGAAATAGTGTGGCAAGTGGGACCAAGGAGATGATTGTCCCTCTGTACTTGGCACTGGTGAGGCTGCACCTCGAGTACTGTGTTCAGTTTTGGGAACCTCAACACAAGAAAGACATCAAGGTGCTGGAGTGGGTCCAGAGAAGGGCAACTAAGCTGGACAACAAGGGCCAGCTGGACAACAAGACTTATGAGGAGAAGCTGAGGGAGATGGGGCTATTTAGTCCAAGGAAAAGGAGGCTACCTGGAAGGATGTTGTAGAGAGGTAGGTCCTGGTCTCTTCTCCCAAGTACCTAGTGACAGAACAAGAGAAAAATGTCCTGAAGTTGCACCAGGGGAGGTTTAGACTGGACATTAGAAAATAGTTTTTCACTGAAAGGGTTGTCAGGCATTGGAACATGTTGCCCAGGGAGGTGGTCGAGTCACCATCCATGGATGCATTTAAAATTCATATAGATGTTTTGCTTGGGGATATGGCTTAGTGGTGGACTTGGTGGAGTAGCATTAATGGTTGGACTCGATGATCTTAAAAGTCTTTTCCAACCTAAATGATTCTATGAAGTGTCTGGAAAGCTGCAGGGTGGAAAATGACCTGAGGGTGTTGATTGACATCCAGCTGAACATGAGCCAGCACTGTGCCCAGGTGGACAAAAAGGCCAACAGCATCCTGGCTTGTACTGCAAATAGTGCGTCCAGGTGGACAAGGGAAGTGATCATCTCCCTGTACTCAGCACTGGTGAGGTGACATCTCAAATACTGTGTTCAGTTTCAGTCTACTCATGTTGAGGTGCTGGAGCATGTCCAAACAAGGACAACGCAGCTGATGAAGGGTCTAGAACACAAGTCTTACAAGGACTGGCTGAGGGAACTGGAGTTGTTTATCCTGGAGAAAAGGAGGCTCAGGGGAGACCTTCACAATCTCGACAATTCCCTGAAAGGAGGTTGTATCAAGGTGGGGGTCAGTCTGCTATCACATGTAGCAAGCTAAAGAACAAGAGGAAACGGCCTTGAGTTGCACCAGGGGAGATTTAGCTTAGATGTTAAGAAAAATTTATTCACAGAAAGGCTTGTAAAGTATTGGAACAGGCTGCCCAGAGAAGTGGTGGAGTCACCATCCCTGAAGGTATTTAAAAGACATGTAGATGTGGTGCTGAGGGACAAGGTTATCAGCACCTGGCAGTGCTGGGTTAAGGACTGGACTTGATGATCTTGATGGTCTCTTCCAACCGGAATGATTCTGTGATTCTATAATACTATGATCACAACCTAATGATCCTGAAGATGACTTCTAGAGGTCATTTCCAACCCACACATTTCTGGGATTCTGTGATCTCTGCTAGGACTATTTTTCAGTGTTAAGTGATGAATGTGCAGTTAAAAGTGTAACTACCCACTCAGTAAAGACAAAAAAAAACCCATTCTCTCTCTTATGCCCCTATCCAATCCAGAGGAAACTCTCCCTGTGCAAAGCATGTTTCTTCATCCAGCCTTAGTTTGTACTGGTGCACTGGCTACTTGTTTACAACCAGCAGAGGGGAGCAAGACCTTAGGCTCATGAGCATTTACTTGACATAAGAAGTACACTCTTTACACACAGCTACTCACCCGACCTACCAAAACAATGCTGCACCAAAGGCTATCATGTGAGGACACAGAGCCACAATGCAAGAGGACAAGTTTTCACAGCAGCAAAAGGGTTCAATTAGCAGCTTTCTTGGGCATCCCCATCCTCCAGACATGACTTAAACCTCATTCACCATTCACCTTTCCTTTTAGCTATGTGAAGCTTCACTGGCACAGAATATTTTTAGGATAATAATAATTTAAAGTGCTATCATCACCAGAATTTTCAGGCTCTTTGAAGATCTCTAAGAGAATTCCCCTCTGCTCCCATGAACTTCAAACTACTCCCCCATGATAACTGAAATAAAACCATTGCTGACCTTTAGTACTGGGTTGTTTTGGGGTTTTTTTTCCAATTACTGTGTTTTGAGGTAAGCAATGTGGAAAATACTAGACTAACCCAGTTTTCAAGGTCAAAATAAAAAATGCAGCAATTATAGTCTACAGTAACTTTCATTCATTTGGTATTCAGGTTGCATTTTTTCTGAATATCAAATCACAAAATCATTGCCAATTCATCAGATTTTAAGATTTAGCTTATTAAAAAATAAGACTATGCTAAAAATAAAATGCAGGGTTTTATTTGATCTGATTAAGATGTTTCTGTACAGCATGATCTAAGCTTCTAATTAACTCTATCTCTATATTATCTCAATTGTTATTTCAATATAGGCAAATTTATAACAATGCCTTTTAATGGAGAATATTAATATTCTAAAAAGTGGTAAAGCAATAAAAGTCAAAAAGCTGAATGTCAAGATACTAAAAATGAAAATGTTTCTCTACATCATGCATGCCAGAAAAGCAAGAGCTCACATGACATTTGGCAGTGATTTCCCATGATGAAGCACTTCCACAGGGCTTTCATTTTTGTAAAAGCCTGAGTCTATTTAGAGCCAGCTCCTAGCTACTTGCTCTTAACAGTGCAGTACAGAAAAAGTTCATTAAATATATTGTCTAAGGTATGAGAGAGAAGAAATTTTGCTGTAGCAAGCACTTAACGTGTCGGTGACAAATCAGAAGGGGGAGCAAAAAAAAAAAAGTAAAAAGGTTTGGAACAAATTATTTGTTATAAAAGCAAAAGTCATATGGGCATAATGATATTACATGTTGTGCTGCATTAGCAATAGCGCCCAAATGACAAATCCCTAGAATGGGAAGTGTTATTAGATCTTATTCAATGGGACTTTTTTCAAGCAGGCTGAACACGCAACCATTTGATGCAGATCTTTTCCATGTACAAGAACACGGGAATACCAGAAACCAGAGTGTTAATGAATTACAAGGAAAATTTCAAATGCCTGCAAGATTTAGTTAATTTTCACATTACAATGCTCAAGCAACTTTTACATCTTGTTGATATTTCTGCTGGAAAACTACATCTTTATTTCTTCTTACAGCAGGTAAGACATGAATTTCTACAATAACTGAGTAAATTGTTGTGGGCTGTTTTTTTTTTTTTTACTGTTTCTCTTATTAGGGATTCTTTAATGTAAATTGAACATCATATAAATTAAAAATTAATAACATTTTAAACCAGATATATATGCATGATTTACTGTATAGTTGTTGTCTAATACAAATATTTACTATTTATATGTCACTGCAATGAAAATAGTATGTGTCAATCGATTAACCAGTAAATACTAGATAGAGTTTAAGTGCATTGCTACAGCAGCTGTAAAGAACAATGCTGAAGTCAAAATGTAGCTTTTTTCCCTACATAGTACAAAAATAAGGGTTTTTTACCAGGGAAGAAATATCTGTACATATACCTATATGCATCTGTGTAACAGCTGAGGGTGGTAGAGTGAAAACAGACAAATCACAGGGTGCATATGGCCACCCAGTGCAAGAGCAGATTAACTCTGTTCTATGGATGGCTGCAGATCCCACTCAAGTTAGTACAGCTACCCAAAGCTCTCTTGTATAATTGGAGCCTGTTCCTTCAGTTCTTGTGTAGGTTCCTACAAGAAAGTGTCTAAAATTAAAACAGGGAGGCAGATTTTGAGGAGTCTGCTGAAATGAAGGTTATAGCTGCTTCTCTGGGGGGAAAAAAAAAAAAAAGCCATATTAAAAAAAGTACCTGATTTGGGGGTCCCACATTAAAAATCTGTCACCTGTTCAGACTTTAAACAGGAAGTTGCTTCAACCTATCTATAGCATCCTTCAGCCAGCCAGTGCACCCTAACTACTCAAACACTACATCAGTGTGGGAGAGCATCCTGAGAGCCTACATTCCTGAAAGCAGGGAAGTGACGCTTCCAAGTACAGATGAGGATCTGAGACAGAAAGACATCTGAACATTAGCCCAAGGTCTCAGAGGAAGCCTGCACAGAACGGGGAGTTCCCGAGTTCCTGTCTGACACCCCAACTCCAGCACCCACCCTTCCTCTTCAGGAAGGCACTTATGGTAACATGCACCTACAGAGAGTTATCTGCAAGATAACCCAGTGAAGAGACAGCCTGCATCTAACACTTTTTCTGTCAGCAGGCACTGGATGGACAGCAGGGGAGAGGTGACATTCACAGTCCTGGCATACTTGAGGTAGGGGCACAGAAGTTTGCACAGGTCTCAAACGTGATGTCTTGAGATTCAGGTTTTGAGCTGAAGAACTGAAAAGGAGATGGAAACCTTTCATAAAATGCTAGATGAAAGCCTGATGCGATCTGAAGCAGAGGAGTGTCAGAACAGATGGATCACGAGAAGAAAGCAGCTTCTTTATGGTACCGAGACTGTGTGTAAATGACTGGTTAGTTCTACAGTGTGAGAAAAGATTCCATAAGTAGTTCTTATAAGTGATCATCTTTGCTTTTAGCAAGGTTTGCAGTCTGTTTAATGAATAAATACATATGGCACAGGCCCACATAGGCACATATGTCTACAGAAGGAGAGCTAGGGGACCAGAACCACCTCTAGTTCCTTGGTGGATGATGATTCTGCCATATCCTTGGTGAAATCCTGAGAAAGGCTCCAGATGCAGGATGCCATCACCTGCAATGCACAGGATCTGACAGGTTCCCAGTGGGGCATTTGACACTGTTCAAACTCCTCTGTAAAATCTTGCAGTACTAATGATAAAGCAGGTAGGACAAATCTCCACCCTGGCTTAATTTGCTTCTTCTGCCTCTGTGGTAAATAGCAGTAAAGAACTCACTGCAAAGGGAGTTTTGTTTTAGAAGCCAGGTGATTCTTTTGCACAAGTTCATCAAATCTAAGAAGCCAAAAAGGAAATAATATAGCCCACTCATCAGTCCACTATAGGTACTGTGTACAGACTGACAGATTATTTAGGCAGACTGAATCAATGCACTGATTCCACTGAAAAGATTCAGATTTCACATGAGGAGACAAAGCCAGCATATCGGTACACTTGCCAGCCATGTACCATCTACACAAAGAAATCCAGGCCTGAATGTGTCTGTTTTTTAACCTGAAACCCAAACAACTAAGCTTTGCATGTGAAAACTGAAATTCTGTCTTTTTCACTCCAGCCAGCTCCAATTAGTGTCTTCTCCCTGACCACATCAGTTCTCTCTATTCACCTGCTAAACATGGCCAAACAGCACATTTTACAAACACTAAATCGATGTAACTGCTGTAGCTGTATCCACATATATGTTTTAAGGGTTCCCGTGGTGAATAATGACTTGCAATATGAAAAGTATTTGGCAAAAAGGCCTAAACTGATATTGCATTCATTTGATAAATATTAGTGCCTCTAAAAAGGGAAGGGACACTGATATTGCCACCAAACCAAAAAGGTGATGCATATTCTCATTCTGTGCTTGTCTCCTACTCTACCAAAAGAGAAGGTTTTCCTGTGTTCCTACCCAGCACTGGGCTAAGTAGAAATGCTGCTCCTGATAGAGCACACACTAGTCTACTCCCCTCACCTCCCAAAGAAAATGGAGTTGAGTTCAGGGACAGTGTTCTCAGTCCAACCACGCCAGGCGAGGCAGCAGTGTCAGCCAGGCTGGCAGGGGACAGCACAGCCAACAAAGGGATGTGAGCTGTGTACCCTTCCCTTGATCAAACAGGGCTGTGTAGTTCAGCATCACCTCCGGTTTCAGGGCTTACCCTTGTTCAGAGCATGGAAATCCATCTAAGGTTTGATCTTCAGCAAGCTGTTAAAGGAAATACCAGCTGCTATTCACGCTCTTCCTGAGTTAGGTCATTCTATTCTTTTCCAAGCCACCAAATGAGGCTAAAGTACTTTTTCCTGCAACCAGCAACTGCTGCTGCTCCCACACATCAGAGCCTTCCTCGCTCAGATGTGCACGTTCCAGCCAGTGACAAAAAAAGCTGGGAACTGCCTGCCACACGGTATCAGAAAATATATTCAAGGAAGGCTGCAAGGTCCTTGTTAATTTCAAACCCTGTTTCATGTTTCCACATGGAACTTCTAATTAAAACTTTTCACTGGGTAGTTAAAATGAAATCCATGCATATGCACTTGAGACCTCATTTTCATGTGCTGTGAATTAGAATATAGGAGGTGTTGCACACAGCAGTAGGAACACTAATCAAGGAAGGAGAGGGGAGTATCTGCTTTGATTTAGAGGAAGACAGTCAGCAAAAATGCCACTAATCGCCTGGGTTTTCTTCCCTTTGCTCTTTGAGCTGCCACATACAAGCAAGAAAAATGAATGCAAGCAGTGTATTAACCACTACCAAATCAGCATTCTCTGCAGGTGACCATGTGTCAAGTACCTCTTGCAAAATGCCACCACCTTCCGAGGCTACGGCATGACAAAAGCAATAGACCCTAAGGGTTATACCCTACACTCACCAAAAAAATAGCTATTGCGATCAGCGAGAGCTGCATAAAATGCAGACACAGTGAGTGACAGAATGGCCACAGTAAAAACAAGATTTGGAGATTTTAGGCATGTGTCATAATTAAAATAAATAAATCCTAGGAAAAAAAAAAAAAAGGCTGCAAAAAATACAAGGTCAAGTTGTCCTTACTTTTGCTGTTGAGTAGGATTCAGCAGTGTAGGCAAGAATATACACTTCACAGCTGCCCCTTTTCCAAAAAGACCACAGTGCAGGTAGCATGACTCTGGTGTAAGGGAGGCAGCTGAATGTAAGGAAAAGGCCAAATCTTCAGACCTGAATGCTCCAGGTGGTCTCCAGAGTCTGCCTACAGGAACAAATACCATCAAATGCTGGTAGCATTTATTCCAGTGAGATCATGACACAGACTGTGTCAGATCTCTGCGGATAGATAGGTTGCTCTGGCAGTTGGGGAGGGTTGTCATGCAAGTCCAGAAGCACCTGAAATCAAAGGAGACCTCACTGACTTCAGAGTATCCTGCCACTGGAACCACACTGCCCTTAGCATAGACCGCAGATCTTACTACAGAATTGGCTCTGGTGCAGTTTCTATTCCAAACAGGAACAAAGTTTGACATGTAGAAACCTGTTCACCTGATTAATGACACTAGCAATGTATCTTCTGCATTATTGGCCCAAATCTCCTCCAGTGAAACTGAAGATTCCTCTTGAACTTATCTGGGAGGATAGGGGAGAGAAAAAAAAAAAAAAACAAACAAAAAAACAGAGAGAGAGAGAGAGAGAGAGACCTGAAGTTCTGAATCTTTGACTGATCTCTCTACAGGCTACCAAATCTCAGACAACTTCCAAAGAGGATGATGTGGTAGACAGCAATTAGCTTCTGGCATATCAACAAAGCTCAACAAAGTTTTCCAGTTACCTTGGCTGTTTCTTCTCAGCGAGGTCCACACTATGAGCCAAAGCCAGATGTCCTTTACTGGCTTCAGTTCCAAGAGAAAAGTCTAGTAAAACTATGAATGATTTAAAAGATCTGAACCATTGAAAGGTGAAGGACAAAATTACTTCTCCTGAATTTCAGACACTGCTTCAAATTCCTGTCTTCTGTCTTCCCTGCACAGTACATATTCAAAGCATTATCACCTTTTATTTTTAAGCTTCTTGAATTTAGATAACAAATTCCCTAACTTGATGGAGATCCAGGCACTTTTGTTATTCAAACTTCCCAGGACAAGCATAGAAGCAACTGCACAGAAGTAGATGTCAGGATATGTCCACTGTATTATCAGCATAACTGGGAGTTTATCAATGTCATAAATCAGAAAAATTGAGAAAAGAACATTCAGAATATCACCAAATGTATTGATCACACAAAGAGTGCGACAGAACAGTAAATTTAAAACCAGAAAACATTAGAGCAGGTGCTTTGAATTAACAAACTGGTAATTTCTACTTTTCTAAAGGGAGAATATAAAAGATTAATTTTATGTAAGCCTTTGGATAGTCTAGAAACATAAGCAGGTAAGTTGTTCAGAATCTGGAGAGAAACACAGAAGCAGAGGACAGTGACAACCTGCATATGACAGCTTTCAGGGAGCTCCTCTGCTTTTTCTCATTGAAAAATGGAGCAGAAGGCAGAACCAAGGAACCATTTTTTCAGTGTTGGTGCTACCAGGAGCTGTGTAGTCCCACTGCCCAGGAAAGACAGCACTCCTGGCCACTCCCTGCTCCTGGATGCTGACTCCCAGTCATCATTCACTCCCTTCTTTATGCATGGAAGCTTTCATGAAGCCACACGGTGAAGCACAGAGTCTAGATTTAAATTATGCCAACCAAAAAACCACAAGGACATTTAATTTGACCCAGCTCAGTTTCTGGATTTGGCATGCCACAAGGCTTTAGAGAATGAAAGAGGAAGGCCGTGCTTCACTGTGAACAGCAGGGTAGCTCTCACCAGAAAGGATCATCTCATGGCGACTCATTCTCACTCCATATCCCCATACTGCGAGGGAAACTGATCAAGCTGGAAAATAGTCCCTTTAGGAAAGGTGTATTTATTTTATCTTTCAGCTGCATTATTCCCCATATCTCTTCACGGAGCAGGACAACAAAAGGCAGCCCAGGTCTGCGGACAAGAAATCAGGGCAGGGATGCTGCCAGCAGCACAACTGCAGAAGCGATGCCCAAGGACCCAGAGACGCAAAGTGACTGCAACTGCTTTGGCCTTGCCTCAGCTATGCTCAGGTTTTTTGAAAATATCTCCCTGGCCCTCAGCAGTTCAAAGGACAACCCACTTCCAGCTTGCTGGGATCCCCAAACCACCTCTCAAGGATCTCAGAGCAATTCATCAACATTCATTAAGCACTACAGGTTTTACAGCACCTTTTCAAGGTCCTACATAAAGTTTAAGACCTCATTTTATATCTGGGTAAACAAAGGTGCAGAGAAGTGATGTGATTTGAAGAAGGTTACATATTAAATAACCAGGGGAGTAAAAAATATAAGTTTAGTGTTCTGGCTCCCAGGTTGTAGCCTGCTAAATACCCCATGCCCTTTTTACCCCTTTCAGCCCAGTAGCCAAGGTATTGTCTTATACAAGAATGAGTCACCACTGTTCCATACCAAAGAAAGCCCAGCGTACAAAATGTGTATGTGCAATTTCCTTCTATACAAACTGGTTAAACATCACAGAACAAATCAAAGATGAGCAAATTAGGCTTTCTTTTCTTTTAAACACTGAGTTGAGCATCTGGAGGAAAGAATTACGGGAGTAACGACTCAAAGGAAAAAAAGTCACCTTCCCACTCAACATCTTATACAGTGCTTACAACAGATCTCACAAGCACAAGCATGACTCCCCTCAAGTACTTTATTTTTACAGGAAAAAGGACCATATCATCTCACTGCTATTTTGCACTCCTGGCAAGGGGACTTTCTCCTCCAAAACTCTGGCCACATTAAATAGACTCGACAAAAGGAATAGAAAGTCCTCTTAAAAGTATATAGCAAATAAAAATACTTTTCTTATTATTTTAACAAAAGTGTTACAAGAGACTGAAACAGAGCTTTTCCTAGCAGCCAAATGATCCCAGTCCTATATCTGAGCACGATGATCCTTATCTCTGGCAAATTTTTCCATTTCAAAAGGATATTTGTGCCTGTTCTGCACTGAAAAAAAAAAAAAAAAAAAAAAAAAAAAAAAATCCTAGAACTTGCTAAAGTCTTTTCTTCTCAGAAGATAAAGAGGTTGGCTTATGAAGAACAGGTGATCACCTGGGGCTGTGCATTCATTCCAGCAGATGAAAGATCAACCATCTGGAGTAGGACACCCTCTCCAGAACACGACAGAACTAGATTCAAGTCTCTGTTTCTCCTGATACAGACCAGAGACTTGAACTTCAGGTTACCTCCACAGCAAGCATGTAGCTACCTCTTAATTACTTACTCAACATGGGCTATAAATTGACCTTATTGTTAGAGTCATCTTTTTTCTTGGTTTGTAGTTGAAGACTGTCAAAACTACAACTACCATCTCACCTTAGTACAGCTCTTGCTGCTAACACTGACGGATCTAAGAGAGGAAATGAAATACCAAATGCTTGTGCTGATGTGCTAAATCCATTCCCTTTCAATGACTTCAGACATCTATACCATCTCATGGCTATTCAAGCCATGAAAGTTTCTGCAGAAACTTTCACTATGCTGTAGTTTTTACATCCATTCGATCCACAGTTTTGCAAAAGATGCGGAACAGCCTCCCAAAGCCAGAAGTAGTAAATCTGCACCCAGTAGGTCTGACTCAGCCAGAGCAGAGACAATAAAAGCAGCAATAGCTTTTTAAAAAAGTAAAGTACAGAATTCAGTCACTGACTACATCCAGACATCACTCAACATCATTGTTTTAAAGAATATTTTCCCACTGGAGCCCTGATCATCAATCCAAGAGTACATCAGCACAACACCATAGCTTTGTCAAGCTAAGAAAAACTGCAGCTCTGGACATGTCCTGATGTTCATTCTTGTCTCCTTGCAGGCATCCAGCTGGACAGGTAGGTGCACCCTAAAATAACCTTGATGTGTCATGGCTGGAATTTCCTCAAGAAATTCCTCTGTTGTGAGTAACCTATAGAACCCGAGGCTCTAAATCATTAATCTTCTTTTGTAAGCCTTTTAACAGCTTCAGCCCAACCACTAACCTACTTCAATGAGCAAATCATCTGTCTTCTTAATGAGACCACTGATTACAAAAGTTAGCACCCAGTAAATTAACAAAACTGTTCTCCAGTATCTGTTGTCCTTTTGAAAACATACCTGCCCCTATGATATAACTCTTTCAGCTTGAACTGGCTAAGTCATAGGATCAATACATTCAAGCTGTATGTACCTATTATACTTCCAAACAATATGTACCTCCAGTTAATATATACATTAATCTGTAGAGGGATTAGAAGGTGGATTTAGGAAACATTCCCCTCCCCACTGATGCATGGAAGTGCTGGAAGAGCCTCAGCCTAGAATATAATTTATATAGTTGAATAAAGAGACTCATATTCTTCAGTTCTCTACTGAACACATTAGAAAATCTTAAAATTCCTTTGAACATAACTGTAAATTTGTAGAAAGCTTTTTCAGTTGATCTGACTGCTGAAAAAGGTACTATAATCTAAAGAATATTTTCCCCATGTTGCTGGGGTGAAAAGTACTTCTACAATTTTGCTAAGATAACGACACTATAAACAGATATGATTTGCTTAGTCAGTGCAATGCTTCATTGAAATAATAACTGGATATACTGTACAAACAATATAACATCTATTACAAATGCATTAATCAATTGAGCCTGTAGTTGCTTAAAAGGAGTTCCAAAAAAATACAGTTCAGTGCAGCTACGCCTCAAATACATCTCAAATGTCTGCTTGAGCAAAAAAAAGCTATGACAAATTACTTCAAATGGCTTTACATACAGAGTTTGTTTTCTATATTATTAATGCTTGCAGTAAGCAAATCTCAAAAAAGCAGGGTCATTCTAGAGCTGAATATTTCAATACAGAATTTTCATCTATTTTCTGTCAAAGCAATTGTTCTAAGGAAATGAAATATTTAAATAACATAAAAATACAAATATCCAGTTTTACACTTTCCTAGGCTTATGAGTGTCATTTGCATGTAATGATAAAATTAGAACTGCAAGCTTGCATAGTTATTTTTACTCTAGCCCACATTTCATATTAAAATAATTTCTGTGCATTTTAGACAATGATTTCATTTTATTTATTTATCAATACCTTGAATATTATTGTAGAAATACAACAGCACAGAAAAGAAGTTTATCTGCCTATTTAGAAGCGTATTTACTACTATATACTTTCTACTCATTAGCAAAAATGAAGTTCTAGGAAACCTAACACATATGGTAGGTTCTGTGCCTTAATTAAGAACCTTATTCTAACATATTAGTGAGTGGAAATGGAGAAAAAAAAATCACTGTCATTTATGTCTGGTTTCCTCTACTAGTCTGTGAGCACCATTAAAGTTAGAGCACTTTGTAAACATTCTATTCACCAGAGAGGAATCTGGCACTGCATGCTACAGAAGAGCAACCTCCTTAGAAGAGAAAAAAACTTTTTAAATTATAGGACTGTTTCAGGACACTTTTTTATCCAGACCATAAGTCTGAAAAGAAATGAGAGCGTACCAGAAACCCAAAACAAAAGCAGTATGGACTTTCTGACTTAGGTCTTCAAGTATGAAATAAAAATGTTGTGTGTACAAAATCACCACATATATAGCCCAATTTGTATCCTCCAGAACACATCCAAAGTGAAGAAATCCCTTTTCTCTGCCACCACAGCTCCAAACTGAACTCTTTCTTCCAGTGACCCACCCAGCTGTCACCTATTTCCCCTCTTCCAGCCCATCAGCTTTATTTAAAAAAAAAAAAAAAAAAAAAAAATAAATTTCACCTCTTTCTAAACCAGCAACCCAAACGAATCCTTCCTTCACCTTCCTACTGTGTAGGCCACAGATCACAGTCTCCAACACAACACCTTGAAAAATACCATTAGGTATTTTATCTAAAAACCTCTGGAAGAACAGGCTCTTATGCATCCACATGTTATATGCCTTTCCAGTGTGAGTCATGAAGTTCTGTCCTCAAACTCAAATGAAGATGGTCATTAGTTATTTGAATGATAGGAGGATTCACCAGTCCTCCTCACAACCTAGCTCCTCATCACACTCAGAATGCTACAAACACAGTGGGTCATTTGTCCAGGTACCTCCACATCTCATTCGCCATATAGCAGAAAAGTTATTTGGGTCATTGGGTACCAGATTCTTCAGCTAGGCTGAGAGCAGTTTGTTCTTCAGAAGGAAAATACAAGGATCAACAAATTCCATTCATACTATATTCGTGTTTGCTGTTAGTGCTGGAAGACCATGTGAGGTTGTACTAATATTGAAAAGACCTGCTTTAGAAAGAAACACAGTGGGTAGCACCAGAGGAGCCCCAGCTCCATTTCCAATTACATGCATGGGACACGGTACACATAGTGGGGAATTATGCTTATGCATAATTCTAACCCTTCATTCAAGTTGAGGGGTTTTTTGCATATTCCTAGAGTAGAACAAACCAGAACTCTGCCTCAGGGAAAAAATTCCCCCTTGGCCATCAATTTTACTTCCAGGAGGGTTACAAAGCCCCCAGCCTCCAAGAGCGATGCTGCCTTGGGCTGACTGAAACACACAGCCCTGCAAAGCAGCAGCATTTCTGCTCCAAGATGGGCTGCCAGGAGGCCAGCCCAGCTAGCCAGCTCTCCATGTGCAGGGTTGGAGCCTGGTAGGGTGTTTAGGCATCTCATTTACAAACCAAACGCCATCCCTTTCAGGAAGGCAGATCATCTGTGAATTCACAGTCTGAGCTGCCCAAGAGAGAAAGCTGGTGAAAGCTTTAGTGCAGGGATACTTGCTGAGAAATGAGGGTCCTGCAGAGAACATGCAGAGCTTTTCCATTTTACTGCCTACATCAAGTGCCCATTCCCCTGTGTTTCTAAGAAAGTCACATAAGAGTAAACGATGTTTTTAAAAATAATAAATAAATAAAGACATGCTACACATAATTTTGTAAGGACACCACACCTTGAACATGTTGTTTCTCTAACATGTACAGTGAGCACAAGGAACTGGGAAGTAAGGTGATGCCAAAGAATCTGCCATTACTTCTGGAGCAGCAGGATGAGATAGGAAGGTCTGAAAGACCTCATCCAAGCAGTACTCACTACAGTCCAGCCTGCTGCTTTTCTCCTTGGAGAAGAGAGGGAAGAGCTGCCCAGAGCAGTGAACTCTGCCCAGCCAGCCAAATCCTGCCACCTGCATGTGTGCCAGAGCAGCTCTCAGACCACTAGAGAGGAAGGGAGGGAGAGGAAGGGATGGAAGCTCACAGCTTCCTGAACGTATGTGATCCACCACTCCCACCACAAAGTGGGGGGTTTTTCCAGTGAAAGTGAATCATCTGAGTCAGCTAAACTGAGAACACTACAGCAAACCTTGCCTATGTTCAGTAATGCCTTCTTGGTGACTATTCCTAAATAAAATGAACTGGCTGGTTGAGGGCTTAGCAAATACACCCTCACCAAAGACTGCAAGTCTTTCTTACATCTGGGCATGGGCTGCCTGGACAGTACGGAAGAGCCATGTCACCCCTCACCCTGCAACAACCATCAAAGCGCAGAAGTGGGGGGAGGGGAAGCACACTGTAATTTGTTAATGCCAGCACTATCTGTAAGATATTCCCCACCCAGAAATAAAGGCACATGAGGAATGACCTGGGCTTCTGCTGTTTCTCAGATAACATTTCTCTCTCCTGTCACCTCCTAGGTCTAAAGGTGTAACTGCTGCATTATACTGCTTAGTAGGGATGTGAGCAGCTTGGTCTAGCTCCTGCTAAACTGAAGTCACTCATCTCCTAAATAGCAGCAATTGCTAAGTACCATACTTTTCAAAGGCAAAGAAAAGCTGAGAACTTCTTTCCATTTTTGGAACTGTACTGTAATCTGTGCAGCTACAGAGCTGCAGCTGACAGCACAGCACCCTTTGCAATGACTGAAGTAAGTGGCAAAAATATCCACTGTCATTTTTGGAGTAACAGTCCCAATGGTCTCCTCTCTCCTCCTCTCCCCTATGCCCACAGCATCTGTAATCTTCCTTCCAAATCCTGAAACTCAATTAAAAACCTTCCTTGTCGTAAAATCTTTACTTAAGCAACTAAACTTTTAATTGTGCTTTCCTGATATGGTTATGGAAATTCTGCCAGATGTCCATGGCTAGCTGATCTGCTGAGGAACAATTCAATCTCAGAGATGTGAGCCTGGCTAATTACCCTCCTCCCTCAGGTGCACAACACTGATACTATTACATATTTAACTACACCAGACTAGGCCTTATATGCTGCTAAACAGAACAGCACGAAGCTCCAAAATAATATTTCATTTTTTCTTTTCCTTTGTGCAGCCTTACTTCAGTAGGAATGAGACTGCAGATGAGCTGAAAAGTATTTCATTTCTAACGCACATGCATTTTTTCTACTGTCCAGTGAGCAGAAAATGGAATAAATTATAGCAAGACACATGAGGACTAGGTGGGATTTTTGTTGCTTCTTGCAGTTATTATCCCGGGCACCTTTAGATGAATATGCAATTAGAATATAAATCTTTACTAGGACAACAAAATTAGGATACATTTGTGCTATAAGCAGAGCAGTCAAATTTTAGTGTATTTGCAATCCAGTTATTAACATCCAAATAACTGCTTTCAGAACCATTAAACAGAATACTGCTTTCTTCAGTGTCACTTTTGGTTGAAAACAAATTTTTTTTAAAGAAACTGCTGAATTCACTAATGAGACCATTCTTTTAACTTCACACTGAAAAGCTCCAGCCAACATTTGAATCCAAATATACCAGTAATTTTAAGAAACTTAAAGTATTTGAAGCACTCACATACCCAATACATTACTTAAATGAACCCTAAAATCCAAGTATTTCATAATCACAACAATTTGACAGAAAGCATGCTGAAATAATCTGCTATTTCTTATATGTGTAAGACATTAATAACAGTAACTGACAGTTTATGACAACATAATAATGTAAGTGTGTTGACATTGAACTGAACGCAGTTCAGAGAAATGTAAATGCCAGAGGAGAGCAGCTACATCTCCATGACTAATGCATGCCCTGGATTCTGACCATCAGCTTTGCTATTTCAGTTTTGTGACCTAAATCTCCCTCCCCTACCAGAAAGAAACAAAAACCCCAAACAAATGTCTTACTTGTTCTGCCTTCTCCGCTGGTTTTCTATCCACCTGCAAAAACTGGCAGTTTTCTCTTGCCAGCTTCTGGACCAGCTCAATCCGTCCGATGTCATCTCTTCCCTGAAGCTTGCACAAAACCCCTGCCTTAAGGGTGGGAGAAAGAGCAAACAGATACTTAAATCCACAATCCCAGGACATGACGCTGCCACAGATTTCAACCTTAAAAGAGACACATCTGTTTTCTCATATTTGCAGTACTTCAGTGCAGCTTGCTGAACACAAACAAGTCTCTGCTTCCTGGGAAACAACTGGAGAGAAGGGAGCTGAGGCACATCTACATCTCCAAATGTATCTACTTTGGAAGAATGAAGGCAGGGCTAACTAAATCAACTGCTCCTCTGACTGTGACTATCAGATACACTGTGTTTTATTTGTTCCTGTCAGCCTGTTTCCTGTTACATAAGAGAACAAGAGCAAGAGGTTAAAAACTCATGGGAAAGTTAGCCAGGAACAGCCCTGGAAAAAGAATGAAACGCAACGCAAGGCACTCCTAAAAATAACAGGCTACAACTCCCTCTACTTCTGCTCCAACCATTTTTCACATACGCAAGCCTCAGGAGTTAAAAGCCAGTTGCACCACGCTTATTTATTCTCTAAGTAAAAAATCAATACCTCCTGATTTTGTTTAGAGAAGAAAATGAGAATTGCTTTAAAAACTCTGCTACAACTATTTTTTTTTTTTTTTTTTTTTTTTTGGCTAATATTCTGCTTGGTATTCAAGCTATGCCAATAGTGTTTCACCAAAACATTCAGTGCTGGTTCTGTTATAAAAATGCCATACATACATGCATAGAGGCGGCTTCATGCTTGCACACAGGCATATCAGACCCATCACAGAGTTAACTAATGAGGGCTAAATTGCTGCCTGCAAAGTCAGCCACTGTCCATGATTTGGTCATGGATATAGCCTCTGCATAACTGAGAACTGGCTCAATAATACCATATGGCTTTTATTAGCCCAGATGTTTCCTTATGGGAACAGCATATGCCTTGGGAGGGCCAGGCATGCAGCACGGCTATGGTATTGCTATATGTCTTCAAAGGCAATCTGCAAATAAACCTTTTTCCACACTTCCTCCACCCTTTTCTTTCTACTATTCATCCTGACTTTAACTGAATCAGTACGTACTCAAAAATTCACAAAACATTAGTCGGGACCAAAAGCCAGGGATGCCCTGACCACTAAGCTGTAGTGCCATACAGGCTCCAATCCTTTGGTCTTGAGAAAATCCTGCCCATAGCAGCGGAAAGTATGAGAGTGTCCACCAAACCATCCTACAGTCCAATGGTTTCTCTAAGGAAGAGGGAAATGTGGGTTAAGTTTTCTTCAGCTGAGAAGGAAAATAAATACACACTCTGAGTAGGAGCTTTAATACTGATAGAAAACACTTAGGTTCCACAACCAAATCCAGCGTCATCCTTACTGAATTATTTGAAATAAATTTTTACATGCCTACATTCTTCCACTCAGGATGAAGGCATCTTCTCACAAGCCTGCATCAGGCACCTGTGGTCTGGAGAAGGAAAGCATTTCAGATACAGCCTGTGTTTTTCCCTGTTCACTGCTTAGTCCTCAGCCTCCTGAGGACCACGGCTTTCCCACATATGGAACCTAGGCAGTGGTTTTATGGTCAGAAATCCACTGAGAAAATAAGGAATTGCAGCACCTAACCTGAAGATCCTTAAATTTTCTATGAGATTAGCTCCTTATGTTCTAAATTGAGGACATGGTTTTATAAACCAGTTCGGGCATACCAGTATCACCTACAGATCAGGAGTGAGACTGATTTTATCAAATGTAGAAGAATTAGTTGTCCAAACTTATTTAATCAATACAGAAAAAGACATACTTAAGAAAACTTCTTTACTTTACAGTTGACATTTTTTAAATGGTCAGGTGAGTTTTTTCCTAAAATTCTATTTTTTCACAGGTAACCAAGGTAATCATCGCAGACTTAGCTGAGGTCTGGTATCTGCACTTCACAAAACTTTGATGACTTAGGGACATTAACTAGAGCCAAACCTGCTTATTACATGGCTTCGGGACACTTCTAGCAGAGAGTATAACATAATCCCCCCAAGGCTCATAGGCCAAGGACAGCTCAAAGTGTTATAGCCTATTAAGGCTTTGGAACTATAAAGATTTATAGTCTTTCTGGACCTGGTGTTCTAATAATGGGGAGGCAGTTTTCACACCTTGATGTTGCACCCAGACAGGTCAGATCATGGCCTACGAGTGGCATAGATAGTTATGACTCCCTGTACCTCAAATGTCAGATGGACATTGACAGAAATGCAGTGTTCGCTCTGCTGAACAAATATATATTGATCTTGAATGTATGAAGCAAAGTCCAATAGTTAAAATCACTTCTGTTGAGGAAGAGGGCTTTCAGTTTTGGGATAACAGCTGGCTTCAGCATATTCAAGTGGAAGAACATCCTGGAGAAAGACAGCTTTTTGAAGACATGGGCCTCGCTCTCTTGCACTCCTTGCCCTCTGCCTATGTTCAGAGAGAGCATATTATTGCTTTCTACATGGATGAACACCCCAGGGAAGAAATAACTCTAGATACAAGCCCTGTAGTCCTGCTACAAATGTGGTCTGTATTAAAATCGGCAATTTGATTAAAGAACCATATTGTCCTGTTTCAGATAACCACCAAGAAAAAAATTTACATTTTAACATATCCCACTCTTCCCCATCTATTTTTTAATTTAAGAATTGCAGACAACAAAAAAAAAATTATTTATTTTATTTGGCTTCCAGAGGATAAAGGGTCAACTAAAAATATTCTAAGAGAGTTAAGGTATTATCAAGTTAATTGTACATGCTTGGTCTAGGACTAAAGAATGCACCTGAAATACAAAAAGCTAAACATGCTTTTTCATAATTAAGAAGAAAAATATTAATCCCTCACTTTTAATTCTGATTTCCTCAATTATGCTGACTTTCCACTATAAATGTTTCTGTTAAATAAGAAAATGTCCAGGTCAATTGATTAATTAATTGATGACAACTTCTAAAAGCTGTTTGGGAAGATATTGATAGAGTCTCCTATTACTGATCATTTTCACTTGTCAATATAAGTTTACATTTGAAGAAATACCTTTGAAGCTGTTTGTAAGACAAAAGGGTAAAGGCAAGCTGCCCTACTTGCAAAGTGCAATTTCCATTTGTATTTTAAGTGGGCACAGACCCTCCAAAATCCTGCATGCCCAGACGTTGGTGCTTAGTCCTCTAACTCAAGTACACACAGAGAGATACAAGTACTAACTTCGGTAAAGGTGAAAATCACAAAAGTTGCATATTTTAACTGTCTTTAATTAATGATAAAAGAATGTAGGAGCTTTTTATAAAATGTTACTACCATTCATGGCACAAAATTACTATAATTGAAGGTGTTTATGCAATATTTGAAATTAAATAAAAATGTTTAATAAGAAGAAAAGTAAATTAGTCACTACTGAGGTTGGAAAAGCAAAGATGCTGACAACACATTCTCTGTTTCAGCACATCCACTGGAAAATATTCCCTCTGCAAAGGCCATAAATGAATATGATAGCAGTGGTATGGAGGGAATTAAGACAGCCCTAGGTATACAGGATAGAATTTTTTATTTACATTATTTACATTGTTTCCAGCATACTTGGTCTTTAAAATCCCTGTACTTATTTTTTTCCACATTTCTACCAGTTTTGAAACAACTCGAGTGTCAGTCAAGCCTATGTCCTGCAGAGCAGTGTTAAGAGCAGGAACCACACCCGTCAACCCTGCTAACAGAAGAAGTTTGTGGTGGTTTTGGTTTTTTCCACTGCACTTCTGTCTCCTTCTGTGTCTGGTGAAAACAATACAATTATTACAGCCTTCACCTTTGATCAACCTGAAAACTTAAAGCCATATGCCACTGCCTCAAAAGATCATTTGCTTTGCTCCAGTCACATGAACAGTCTCGCTGAAGGGCGGGGGGGAATCACACTCTTAAGCCAAACAAGTATTTGGTGTTTGCAGGATGACATTTTTATAGTGCTGACAAATTGGAGCAATAGTTGCTTTGCTAACGCTCCTGTTGCCCTCCCAGTTGGGCACTTCAACACTTTTGTTAACTGATCATTTAAAAATTGTTTCATTTTAAATGTGTTTCAAATTCTTTCAAATTTTGGAAACTGATTTCCAAGCAAATCCTGTTGTTCTTGCACACAGCTGTTTAGAGAGCGAGGTATGAAGATTAAAATCAGAGACAGGAACTGCAAGTTGCATATGTAGGAAGGAGAAATGGCAGCAACTGGTGCAGAACATAAGATTTGCAACAGGAATAGAAGGAAAAAAATGACAGTCAAGACTGGGAGAAATCAATTTTAAATTAAAAGCAGTAATCAGTAGCAATACAACAAGCAATATATTACACTTGCACAATTTGAATGCATTAATTGAATGGAGATTAATCAAAAAAGATTAACAGAATTAAAAATGGTAAGCAATTCCACAATAAAATGCTATAAAAGATAGTTAAGTTTCTTCCGAGCAAAATCTTGGTTGCAAATGACAGTAGTTAGAGAAGGAAAAGAGAAAAGGTTGTTGCTTACACTCAAATGACTAATAAGTATCCTCATTTCATTGCATGTCTAGTTACAGTGATTAAAATTCAATCAAAATATCACATGCCCTTAACTCCTAAGCCACATCTCATTTTACATTCACATCTGGTATATGCTATATGTATCATCTAAAATGAGCAGAGAGATAGCTGAAGAATGCTGTATGATTGCAACATTATGGGATTAATTCCCAGAGTAATCATCAATCTCAGTCTAAATAGTCACATAAGACAAGATGCAGCAGACTTTCTCCTTCCTACAGGCTCCCCACACAGAACACTGAGAAAATCCATTTCCCAGAGCTATTGAAAGCAGATCTTTCAACTAGTAGATCTCAAAAAGTTCCCAAGATACCATTAATCTTACACATTTACCTGAGCATCAGAGGTACCCTTGAGCTCTTCTAGTCCTCTTCTTTCTTGACTGTTGTTTCCTTCATTTTGATGAATTGCTAAAATAAGAAAGAGGGAAAGAATTGGAAGAAGGCAGGTTTAAATCAGAAACAGCAGCAAAGCAGCATGGCCCAGTTTAGGTCAAATAGGACAACCATCGAAGAAACTGTGTTCCAAGTTTAGCTTTCTAGTTAACTCCTTGAGTGGTTCTGGACAAATCCTACAAGGTACACCTTATTGCGTTTGGACAAATCCTAAACAAGGTATACCTTATTTTCCCTAGGCAGTAAAATGCAGTACTGAATACTTCCAAATCTTGCTATTGTTATTGTGATAAAATGCCAGCATTTAAGGAAACTCCAGTTTTCCACACATTATAACAAGACTTGATGATTCATAAAGTATAAACAAAATCGGACATCCCTTTTTTTTTCATTATATTGCAGAAGGTTAATTCAGACTAACAAAAGAAGCAGATTTAGCCTTTTTCTCAGCCATGGGAAATTCTTTATAAGCGAAGCGATCTCAATCTTAACAAACACCACCATTATCCATGGAAGTCATCTCCATAAATAAATAAAGATGATCTATTGAAGGTTATTTGCCGTTGGCACAGCGAAATCAGTAACTTAGCTCCATTATCATTGCTTAACAGCAGTAAACTTTGCCAGACTTCAAAGAATAAAGGTTTGGATCAAATGTGTAAGCTCTGGATAGGTAGAAACCAGAGTTATCATTTTACCTAGGTAAAGCAACAAGGACCACTTTTTAAGAGACACAGCTGACTTAGATATTGCAAACAGCTGTATCTCTAAGTAGTTTTACTAGCTATAGCCCAAGACACACTCACAGTCAGCACATCCACCTGCTGTATTTTAGTTGGATGTTAAGCCCTCAGCCATTCTGAAATGTCACCCATGACAGGTCAGGAGCGTCAGACCCAATGAAACGCACGAGAAGTGACTTTACCTTACAACATACTCATTTACTTACAAGCACCATACTCAAATATCAAGTCTTGTGTACACATCAAATGATTTGCCAGTGTAGGCATAGCAGCTGTGACAACAAAAGCATCCCTGAAGTGGTAGAGCTGGCAAATCCATTTCCTGAGGAGTGCCCAGCTCATGGCTTTGATGGATAGGCAGCCTGTGTGCTTCCTCCTGTCCACCTCCTCTCTCCTTTACTCCTGGCTACCTAAGCTGGTTGTGAGGCTGGATCTGAACAGCCACAGCCCACAGTACCATGTCTTCAAACAAGGATCACTAGTCCTATTTTGACTTAAAACTATGTCTGTGAGCCAAGGCAGCCCAGGATTCGATTGATGAACAGATCAACTGTACAGGTAGCAGCATTACCTTTATCAGCCACCCTCACCCCAGCAATCCTCAATCATCAGCCTGAATCTTTAGACGCACAACCAGGTTACCATGGCTGAGCTAATACATTCAACATGAGCCATGAGATCTGGCTTGGTGTGTCTGTGGGTGCTCTGAGTCTGCTGCAGACAAAAAGCAGCCTAACCTTTAGGCAGCATCCAGAAACTTAAAAGAAAAGTAAATTTAGACGGTTCTTGACCTCTAAAATACAGCATATGGATTTATTTTCTTTTTACTGCAGATTTTCTGCTGATATTGCTATGCCATATAGTGTATATTTTTTCTTTGTTCCCTCACGGTTACGCTATCAAAAAAAAAAAAAAATTATAAAAGGGCAAAAGTGTCATTTTGCCAATACAGTTTATTCATTCAGGGGTCTTTTTTAATCCATTATCAAAGTAAAACAGAGGCCTGGTATAAAACTTCACTGTTGGTTTGCTGGCATCACTTTACCAGCCAGCCTCTGAAATTGAAGGTGAATGTTGAAAACACAGGGGCTATAGCTATAACAAAGCCCATATAATGGGGGTTACATCCTAGCAGCATTTAAAGCTAGACAAAATCAAAATGTGCTTGGGACATTGTGGCATATCTCTGCCTCAGGTTGGGAAAGTAACAACCCAATGAAGCAAAAATCAGAGTGACAGCCTTAACAGCCCTGTGGCCTCTGCCTTCCTAGTGCAGGTCAGGGTTTCCCAAAGCAACCTACTCCATCCAGTGAGGCTGAGGGCCCTGTGTCATCCCTTCCCTCATAAACCTCCTACCCCCTGAGAGCTGCCTAATCCTCTTGCATGCTCCCACATGTACATGACCCCATTTTACCCACTGCCACTGGGGCAGACCAAGAGCATTCATGACATCCATTTGTGAAACGCTAGTGAGAACAACAAGGATGAGCCACGAATGCTGCAAAGCAAGAAGAAAATAAAGAATTCTAAAAAATGGTTGGTTGAGCAATTGCAAATTGCTTAAGTCTGCACCTACATTAGCAGAAACACAACATTTCCCCAACTCTCCTTTCAATTTCCAGATTTCTCCTAAAATCAATTTGCTGTAGCCACTGATGAGCAAAATATCCCCTCAGACATTGGCTATTAATCATGGCACTTAAAGGAGTGGCACCTAGCTAGAAACAAGATCACAGGTCCAGGTTTAAGTGATTTACATTGATCCAGCCAGCTTTTCTGACAAGCCTAAGCAGATGGGCCTTCTGCAAACAGCTGTGCCTGGGGAAAAGGTTAGTGGCTGCCAACTGGTTTCTTGTCACCAGCCTCTGTTACAAGCGTCCCCTTTCCTGCCTGGTGCCAGGGTGAGCACCTCAGAGCATCTTCAACCTGAGCAAACAGAAGGACCTTCAAGGAGCAGGTTAGCTGTTGCTAACCTGGCTGGGATGGCAGATTAGCAAGGGTGTGTTATCTGTGTGGGGAGCTGGTGACAAGACACCTGGGGCTGAGGGTCCTCACATCTTTTAGCTGGCACAAAGGGAAAGAGAAAGAGGGTACATGTCCACAACCCCAACCAATACAGGTATCCTTGGGTGCTGAACTATTTTAGCATGAACAGTTTTAAAGATGGTGAGAAAATTACCTCAGTTTAGAAGTACCCTAAGTGAACAGTTTGAAAAACAAAACAAAACAAAAACCTGAAAATGGAAAAAACAGCTAGTTTTATCAGCAATTTCACTGCTCAACTCTAAAAAAGCTTAAAAAGTTCATAATCCAAACCCATCTCTCCCTGGCTTCCATGATGTTTAGACTGTGTAAGGAATGCAGAAAAGAACCAGTAAATATTTTCTTAAAGGGAAAAAAAAAATAATGCCAGACCTCACACTGATGTTCTCGCAGCCCTCATGGGAGAGGCAGCAGTCAGCCTCTTTTTCATGTAATTTCCATCACAAACTTGATTTTTGTGTCCTTTCTGCCTCTTATCCAAACACAGAAGAACCAGCCACAATTGAATCATTTAAGTACATCCAGGCAACGATACTTAAGGAATCACACCATCTGATACATTTTTCTCCATCACAAGAATGTAGTGCCTTTAAGGCTAAAGCAGCCACACAGATAAATAACAGCCCTTAATTATATTTTCTTGGTTTCTGCATGAAAGGTTACTACATGTTTAGTCTATTAAAAAAAAAAAAAAAAATTTCTTAAAATACTTAAGTGTATTCAGCAATGTATGTCACTGGAGATCATCACACATATAGGGAACCAATTGCTGTATTTCTATACACAGTGTGGCTCTTAACCCTGTAACAACTCACAGACACCCCCTGAATTTGTCCAGGCACTGCCCTCGTGGGCTTTTGTGCATGCTGTGCGAGTTCTGTCATAAATCTAAGAATTCAAGAATAATTTCCCACCTCCTGTCACTTGGCCATTTATTTTTTAATAAAAAGGCTTGATGTTGCAAAAACATCATGATGTAGGAAAAGTGAGCAGAAGGTTGGGGTGGCATGGTAAAGTATTTCCCAGGCAAGTGTTGGTTGATTCTGGGACAGTTCTCTAAAACTGTAACATGTCCGCACAAAAAAGTTGTGAACTTCGGTGCTGGGCCAAACCCCTCATTCCCTGCCAGCATAAACTCAGCTTTGTTCCCTGATATGAATACCCTAGCATGTCTTACAAAGCCGCAACACCAGGGAAATGCAAAGCTGTTTTACCCTGATCTATATGTATCTATTTAATGCTATGTTTGGATTCAGGCTTGAGACCAGAGATGGGGGAAAAATGAAAACAAACACAGTGACTAATTCCCTTTTCAACCTGCAGCATTTATCCTCCTTTGGAGGAAAGGTCACCAGGAATGAAAGAAAAAATTGTTAAATGAACATTAGCTTGCTAATGTGCAGTTCAAATGTGTCCATTTGCAAATTAGCCTAGGGAATTCAGGATCTTATTTTTTTATGGTCACTTAAGGATCACAAGGGCCATCATCTGATCTGAGTTCCTTGTGTCCCCACAGACCAGAGCTGAGATTTTGCTAGCAGATTCTTCTGTAAACTAATTTTGGAACAGAGAATTCTTGAGGGGGAGAGCCTTGTCCTTCAGTAGTTCCATTTCAACTCATTAAATCACAGAAAAATAACAAAGACATAAGAAACAAAAGTAAATAATTTTGTACTAGCTACCTCAGCAGAATCAGCCATCGCACGGGGGTGTGAAGGAAAAAGGAATGTAAGCACCGCTCACACTGGAACCAAACAGCTCCCCTGTGTCACCATTACTAACTAAAAGCACTCCCCTGCTTTTAGTGCCATGCTACAAAACTCTTGATTTAAGACATTGGAAAAGAAGGCAGCGTGGAGCTTGCCAAAGGGCTCACCTGAGCTAGTCAGACCAGCGTGTTCTGAAAGCCACAACAGCCACCTGCTGCACTATGGATTTTCTCCTCCCTATGGAAGCATCCTGCCAAGGGTGCCAGGGTTACCCACAGAGCAGTGCCTCCCCAAGTAGTTGCTCTGCATGCCCCCAAACTTGAAGGTAAATAAATTCTTTTTGATGAGTAAGATTCATAAGTCAAATAATACAATGTACAATATTTCATTTTAATACATTATCTTAGCCAACATAGCAGAACCTTTTACCCAACTGGAAGTGGAAAGGATAGTTTAAAAAAAAATCATACATAAGAGAACTCCTGGAACCCACAGCATTGCAAGCTTCCCAGAGGCTTTGCCACATTGTGCTTTCCTTTCCTATAAATGAAGTTTCTTCTTTCTACCCCTTCTGGCTGCAAAGATAAACCTTCACAACACAAACCAAGGCACTAGCGTCATTTTGCTTGCTGCAGTCAGCCCGACTAGAACAATAACACCAGGAGAGGTGTGAACTTCCTCCCTTTGGCTTAATAGGGTGTTAACTTTGAAAGCTAATTATTTAAATGCTTAAGAGAGGAATGCCATCACAGTTAACAATTTTGCTGCTGAACAGCAGGCAGGGACATCTGTCTGTCCCTAAGCAACTCAATCTGCCTTGCACGTGGCGATTCCAGGACAGAAAGCCAGTTTAGCTCCCCTTAGCAGTGGCTGGCCTCCCCACACCTCCTGTACTCTTCCCTCTCTGTATTGAGGTTGGTGGATTGGAAACAGATCACTTTTAACCTGGCTCGGTTTGATTGAGAACAGAGCCAGCAGGCAGGGCAGGGGACATGGCATCCGGCAAGCCAGCGTTGCTGCCAAGCCCTTGCTGCCTCACAATTCCAGCCTCAGCCCTTGAGCTTGCTGCGAAGTCCAACTGCGGGACCAGGGCTGCCCGCCTTCTGGGAGCTGACACGCAATTTACCTCTGCACTGCCCGAGGCTGCTCCTAAGCCTGGACTCGCTTAGCACGTTGCAGACCCTCCGGCGTAGCCTCGGGAGCAGCCCGAGCGTGCGGGATCGCGGCTGCCCGAACAGTGCCAGGCTGACCCGCGCAGCCTGGGCACCGGCTGCGTGTGGAGAGCTCTGGCTCTGCAGCTGCTCCAGGGCCGGCTCTGATCCTCGCCCTATGAAGCTCGGTCAGTTCTTAGGCTATGTCGCTCGTGTTTTCAGTGATGCTCCTTCGTTCTAAATTAGGATATTCATTTATTTGTCAGTGTTCTTTAACCTGCCAACATCCTACAGCAGCAAACCCTCCTCCCCTTTGTAAGATTTCACTCTTTTCAGTCAGTGCTGTGTGATCAAAATTCATACATGCTTTTTTTTTTTTTTCCCTAGACCTTTTCTTTCTACAGACAGGAGACACCACCTTAGAAGGGGTAAAGACCCTACTTCTGTACAGCAGAACTTTGTTTATTTGAGAAATCAGCAGATTTTCCATGTCTTATCCCCACTGGATGGTTATAAAGTTTGGTTTTCTGCCCCTGTCACGCCACCACTGCTGAAAAGGCCTCAGGAATCTGCAAGAACATTCCTGGGGAGAAGGCTTCAGTGCTCTGAATTGCTAGCAGCCTGCACCAGTTGATTTAGTGTCAGCTGCTGGGAAGCTCACAACTTCTAGCAGTCCTCTTATACTCCCCATTTTTAAAGAGGCATGTTTCCTTTCTGGTTTGGTTACTTGTTATTTCCCCGCCCAAGAAAATTTCTAGCATGAAACTTTTCAGAAACAAACAGAAAAAAAAAAAACCCACACTTTTTTTCTTTTTTTATCATATCATTCTTAGCTAGCTTTGTGATTTTTGAAAACTTTATTGATATTCTGAACAATGGAGCTTGGAGTAGCCCTTGTCATTCTTTGTGGAGGGTATACAGTGTGTTCTAGAGAGGCTGGTTACTATGGCAGCTCTGAGCTGTTTGACAGTGTTATAATGTTTGCTGATGCTTATTAATTTATCAGTGTGGAAAAAAAATTGAATAGCTCATACTGATACCACTGGGGAAACTAAAAGCCAGCTCCTCTAGGTTACATAAGGTACTAGCACTGAGCAGTAAAAAGAAAGATGAGCAGCAAAAAAAAATGCTTTACAAACTTCATATTGGAGAACCATTTTCAGCCAGACCAGCTCCTCTTGCATACTCTTGTATTTTAAATCCTGTTTCCAGATTAAAGGGGGGCAAGAGCTGTACATAAGAGAGAACAATAATCCTAGGAATAACACCCTTCAACTGAGAACTGGTTCCTTCTTTACCATGAAATTTCATTTCCCCGAAATTACTGAAAAGAGAAAGCTTTTTAAGCTCATTCGTAACATGTTTCTTTTTATTACCAACACAAAAATTGCCTTTGAGCTTTCTCATTCCTTCCCACTATTTCTGCATATATATATATGCAAATTATTGTACAGATTTCCCTTCACTGAGTAGACTATGTATCTCTGAAACAGTTGGCAGGCCCCTTGGGGGGTGTTGCCCAGACAGCTGTGCAATCAGCTGAGTAAATCAGCTAATTAAAGAAACAAAGAAAATCCAAAAATTATTAGACAGATTCCCGCTTACACCACTGTTCAGCACCTCTGTATCTAAAAAAGCACAGCAAGCATAGGGTGGAATAAAGGTGATTGTAAATTGGGGAATTAACTTATTGCACAAGTAACAATGATGCCATTTTATCTGAGACGCTAATTTGGGATTTACAATATTTATGCTTTGGAGTTTACATCAATTTTATATAAATTTCTCCAGCATTTTATTTCTTTTTAAAATGACAAAAGCATGAAATGTAATGTTTGTTTCATAACTGATTTCTAGATGTAAAAAAATGGTCATTAACTTCTGCTTGACCTTAGGTGTAGAACCAATATTGAATTTGCACAGAGGGTACTCATTATGCTGGTCTAGTTTCCATGCAGAAAAATAAGTTCCCAAGGGTCCTAGTGTAACAAGCCATTTCTACAGATCTTAAATAGGAAAGAAGACTCCCCAGAATGATGCAAAAACATTTCCTCTCATTGCAGAGTTTATCAAAAGGAACAGATAACAGCAAGGGTAGGAATTTACAATCTAAACAGAGCAAAATCAATGTGGTAAGAAGGAAGCTGACAGATGTAGGTTTGGTCTTGCTGATCCACACACCATTAAGGCATCATTCTTTTCCACTGCATCTGAATGATCACAGGAAGGACAAACGTCAGTTTAAATAAGACACAGGGCCCACCTATGTTATACACCCATTGTAAACTAAAAAGTAAGCATACCAAGTAAAGCCACCAGTACTTCCCAAGTCAGTTGGATTACAGCCAGGAGCCTTCGTTGCTACTCTTTTCACGTTACCGTACAACTGATTTTGTTAGAGACTTGTTTATTTATCAGAACTGAAGCTTTTCATCTGGGTTTGAAGGCCCACATTTCGTCCAAGGTGCATTAGAACATAATTTGTAAAACACCTCTGGCTAAACAAGGGAGGCATTTAGTAATAGATAAACAACTACTCTTGATTCATGTGGCCAGGGGAGGTTTGGTTTTCAATAGCTGGCACTTTGTGATACATACAAAGGAAAAGCCACATTTTACACCCACCTTGTGAACACAGGAACTCTTACCATTTTTTATGATGGAGAAAAAAAAGGGGAAAATGAGCTGCAAGCACTGTAGGATTACTAAAGGAACAGACAAAATCAATGTTCTTTTTAGATATAGTAGCTCAATGAAAACTACTCAATGGCTGAATGCAGAAAGCTTTAACTTTTACCCAGTGCTTTTAGACATTCATTCTCATGTGCATGATTTTATTTTTTTTTTTCCAGTCAGGTGGCAGTTAGCCTGAAACAAGACATTGGAAGGGGGTAGAAGAGTCCATTACATGGTCAGCAGGCACAGGGAGAATGATTGCTGGGAACTGAGCAGACAAGAAGGTACGGGCAGTTACTGAGCAGACTGGTGCAAAGTGAAACACTGCTCTCTGTTCCACGGAAACATCCTCTGGGCAGGGCCAGGAAAGGAGTAGGAAACAAAGAAGACTCTGAATAAATAAATTCTGTGAACTCTCTGTAAATGCCTATCCCAAAGCACTGGAAACAAAACATTCACCTGGGAATTGTTTGGGGTTTTTTTTCACCATTGGTGTCTTTCCACCTTACCATGCAATCCCTTTTTGCATATGTGCAAAATATCTGTCACCTACACAGCTACTCTGTATTGCTCATTTTGTCTATGTGAGTGCCTTATAGATCACACCGGAAGAACTCTGCCTGAAATTCTGCAACAGCTACAAAAAACAGACCATAGGCTGCCAAAAGTCGTAAGTCCCACTCTTTCCAAGGAGCAGAGTCCATTCTGCTTTACATCAGCTGTTGAATACACAAAAGCTGGTGAGCAGAACTGTGTAGTCCAGTCACTGATGTTGTCCAGGGCACTTCGCATCATCACCCAGGGTGGGCACAGAACAGGTGGTCACCAATTCAGCCACAGCACAGCAGAGCTCTGTGCCTGTGTCACATTCACTGCTCCTGACCAAACACAATGAGCACCATTCCCCATGGCTAAAAGGGATTTGATCCTGTGGTTTGGAAGCACTGTTGAGTTCTTCATAGGCCTAATCTCAGGTTTAATGGAAGAATCCTACAGGATGCAATGAGACATCAGTCCCTAGAGGTGGGAGAGGTGCCCTTCAATAAGGCATAAAATATTTTAAAGGAATCACTTAAAGAAGCTACCATGATTACCTCCCTTATTTCAAGGCATAAAAGCCTTAAAGCACAAGGTACCTTTTAAAGTATTCCTAGTTATGTTTTCAGGTGTGAATTTTATTTTGAACAAAATTTCAGTGGGCAGAGGAAAAGAAAGACAAAGTTACTGAAACCTACCACAAGTATGACACTCATGCATCTTTACTGTGAGTGGCCATTTCTCCTGGATGAATGCTATTAGTAACACGTGCAGAACTACTCTTATTCCACACATTTTGCTAAGTTCAACCCTCGCTTTAAAGAAGTGGATGCTTGGAGTTGTAATGAAATAAGCTTTTACTTAAGTCAAGAAAATAAGCCCACTGAAAAGAGACATAAGGGGACACAGAAAAGCAGTGAGATCCTACCGATCAACCTTTTCCTGCAGTTCGAACTTCTTTTCTTTTTCTGCAAGGCAAAAATGCTCACCTCTCTGGCACATGACCAAACACTTTATTCTGTAAACAGCAGCAATTTTTTTTCATCCATTTTTATGCCCATTTTTGGTGGCATAAAATAAGTGCTAATAAACTGTGCATATTTTACAACAGAGATATTGCATCTCTTTGTTTACAAAACCTGTAAATGCAAAGGATACTTAATATGTTTGCAATTTAAAAACAATACAGAACTGCTCCATTCTTGAATGACCTTTGAGCATGTATTTGTAACCTCATTTTTCAAGTATGGATACAAATCTAATTCAAATTCATGATTTCCATTGTCTATATAACAACTCTGTTCTATGAGTAAATAAAAGTAATGACGTAACTTTGGACATTCATATAGCACCAAATGGTTTTGCTAATTATTGCGGAGTGAAGGTACCAAGAAGTCTCATGAGGTTCCGTGCTACTTGGGGAAAAAGGCTGAATGGTAAAGATGCAGTTTCCTGACTTAACTAAGCTGATAAAACAAATTAATGCCGCTGAAAGGGTCTTACCATGCTCCTTCCTCCTCATCCTGATAAGAAGCTGCCACCCTCACTGTGCAAACTCCAGCACATGCTGCTGTAATACTGCAATGCTGCTTTGGCTGCTACATCTCAAAAATAATACAACACGTGGCAAAGCTGATCAGATTTAATGGAATAGATTTGGTATGAAAAGAGACTAGTGATTCAGCCTGGAAATGAGACAACTCATAGGTATATGACAGAGGTGCACTCAATCCTTGATAGTATGATGATAAGCTGGGGATGGATTATTCACCACTTTCCATCACCAAAGAGCTATATCACAACAGAGTGAGAGGGTTGTGGGGAATGTGTTTAAAAACAAGAAAAAAATACACTTTCATATACCACACCCATGAATTGTGGCTCTCATTGCTACAATAGATAATGAAGGTCAGGAGTATAAGCAGGCTCAAAAAGCAATTTGATCAATTCATAGAGAAAATGTCCACCAAGGCTTACCTAACACAACACTATGGGTACAGCAAAATCCCTCTAGCACAGACTGGTAGGTTCTGAGTACGCACATCAGAAAAGGCTGTACTTGCTCTGTTTCTCTACTGTAAACACGCCCTACTCATCACTCAGTAGAATCAGACTCATTCAGATGGATTTTTAACCTGACCCAGCCTGGCTGTTCTCATGTTTTTAACCGGCTGACATTGCCTGGAGCGTGTTTGAGTCGAGTCATGCAGTTAGCTCTGACAGCAGTGCTGTAGAGGTGGCGCAGCGGCTGGGAAAAGGAATAGCTGTTCACAGCTTGCTTTTCATTCATGTCGGCAAAGCTCAAGCCCCAGTGACTGCTTCATATTTAATCATCTGCCTTAAAATAAAAATATGAAGCAAATCACATAGGCAGTTAAGTCTTGACAGAAGCAATACAAAAGAAAAGGGAAAGGCTAGATATGCATACATATCTGTCAGAAGAGTGTGGAAGTAATCCAGAAGATCTCAAATATAAAGTTAATGCATTGCAAAAGTAATGCTATTATAAATAAAATGTAAATTATCCATTTTTAAAAGAAAAATCAATAGAGCTTGTCAAATTAAGAATGGCATGCCTAAAAAAGTATCCGACTACGTTGTGGGAACCTGGATATCATTCTTACAAGGGACCAAAAACATACACAAGTGCTAGGACTTTTGTGGCTGCCCTGACCTTCACAGTGGGAGGCAGAAGTGCCCATAGCTCTGCTGCTATTCCTGCAATGTTGGGGAAGAAGCTGCAGTACCCTCTTCCTACCTCATTGATACTCTGTCAGCTATTAGCTTAATTAGCCCCAGTATTCAGAAACACAAAGACCAGAGCCATGCTCTTACTACTGGCCCTCTGCACAATAAAAATTATAGATATTCCTTTAGATATGAAGTTAAAGGAATTTGTTGGGTGGTTCCATGGGGTGCAGCTAGGTTCACGCACACAAATGTGAGGCATCTTGCTTGTGGATGGGATCAACACCATTTCAGGACACCAACCCAACAGATTTTGAACTGTTCACATGTAGCTGTGCAGCAGCGCCACCAGCTAAAGCCTCCAGCCTTAGGCTATTTGCTGTTTTTTATCCTTGTTATCATCCTAGAGTTATCATCTCACATAAAAAACATGCCATGAGCCCCAACAAGAAATTGAGATGAACCCTTGTCAACCTTTAGACAAGAGGATGCATTTCTGTTATGTTTCAACGTATTTGTGGAAGCCATCAGAAGCCAGCAAGGTATAATTAAACACAACTATTCTAATGCCAAGTGCCTACAATTAAAAACAAAGATTTCTTTTGCTTCAGTTACTTGCTTCCCCAAGACCTTTTACCAAACCAAGGAAGACAAAATTTAATCAACTTAATTCTAAGTTTAAACAAGAACAATTTTAATGCATTTTTATAAACCACAGAGAAGTGCAAAAGCTTGTTTCCCCCACCCCACTTCTCCCCCCCCTTGGGTCACCTTTATCATGAGAGCTTTATTCTAATGAAATATAGATGTGCTTTCTAGTCAACAGTGTTACTGAGGTCCATCAAAGCATCAGGATTACAAATACTAATTTTACCATCTTTTTAGTTTTATTTCCAAAGAATCTAAAAGTGCTGATCTCCCTCTGCCTGAGGGCTCTCAAGTACCTCTCTATCAGGTTATGCCTTGCTATCAGGGCGGTATACTTGTTCACATCTGAAATAAGAACATGGAGGGGTTTTCCACGGCACACAAGTTTTTCATTTTTCAGGTTGTGTATTTTTCCTTCAGCCATCAGTCAGCTTTATGTGCTTCTCCTATTCTTCCACCCCACAATAAAAAATAAAGAACACTTGGGAAAATGCATTCTCCCCCACCACTACTGACTTTTTATTTTCTGGTAGCCAACATTCTCCATCAAGTCAGATCCTGTACTAGCAAGAATTTGATACTTTGCCTTCCCCTGCAGCAGGCTCAGGTCTCTACCTTGGTTTTCAAAGCATTTTGTCAGTAGATAGTGTCTAAATCTCTGAAACATCCATTTTGGTCCAAGAGCTGAAATAGTTGCAGTTACTACTACTCATATGTATATACTAGGTAGGAAATTCAAGCTTCATTTAAAATAAACTGTTTCATCAGGGAACCAAAGGCAATGTTTCTCCCCTCTAAATGGAGCAAACCTCCCTAGTTGAACCTTCACCTCTTGCAGAGGGAGCTGTGGTGTTTGTGTTGTTGTGTAGCACTTTCCATGCAATATAACACAGTGATTACTACAGTAGTCCTAGACATGTAATACAAAAGCTTTAATCAGTCAGATTTTCTAGTACAGTTAAATCACCGTGAAGTGCCTCTTTAAGGACAGAGGTATATCTAGAAATTAAAGCAATTCAGGAACAAATGACACAGTCCTTGCATTGGGCAAAAATACTCATGCTTTGTTTTGTTTTTCTTTTCTTTTCTTACTGGTAGAGCTAGCCAGCTATCTAAAGGAAATATTTTGAAACACTGTAATTTAAAAACTACCAAACCATCAAAAACAGTACAGGAACTTCTGCACAACAGTTTTGGTTTTTAGGCCAATGATCTCTAGGAAAGCTTTTGATTAATGAACCGATTACACACAGCGGGTCGGTTCCATTCAGCAGGGTAGACAGTGCCCTTCACCTGCACTCCTCACTCACAAATTCCATGGTAGGTGAGCCAGGCACCTATGCTGTTCATACCAGCCTGGAAAGCCAGCCAGGGCAGCTGGCCTGATAGCCATGTTCCACTCTTTTCATGCCAAAATAAACTCTTTGTCTGATCTTTGCTGGTTTATTTCCTGGAATTATATGGAGTCTTAGAGAGGGTTAGAAGAATAATATATTCAAAAAATACTGTAGCTTTTATCTCCAGAAGTACTTTCTCTGAAATATGCTTCACTTCACTAGGCAGAGTATACCATAGCTAGATTGCTAACAGTAACAGCTTGCTGTGAATTTAACCATAAACAATAAAATAAAAAAGTATACTCAACCACCCTAATTTACTCTGCTCCTACTGTAGTAAAGACATTAACTTAAATTAGACCTTACAGTTATGCCTGATCATGTAGTCATTTTTAACAGTCATCCAAGATGAGGCATAAAGAAATGCAAATTTCAACAAGCATGCACTAGTTAAGCTGCCTAAAGAGGTATCTTTTGTTCAGATCTAAACTGATATTTTAAGTGTTTACATTAATGTATTAGGAAAGGTTGGTCAGCACTTCATAGCTCTATGGGGAGCTTTGTTTATCTAAGGCTGTGATTTTTAACTAAAAATATTCCTACCTGCTCAATGTGGGTTGCAATTACACCAGTATAAAGGAGACTCCGAGAGCTATCCTGTTTTCCTATTTTCATCTCCTGCAGCTCATTCCTAATCCAAACCCCATCCCATTTTCTACTGCCACAATCATTTATGGAGCCATCCACTGTAAGGAAATGAGAGGCTACTTCAGATTAAAATCAACTCTTTGTGGGAATGGAGTTTTTATTTCTTGCTAGCAGCAGCAATAGTATTTGCCAAAACAACCACTGAGAAACAGGAAAAGGGATTTCTTAGAATTGTATAAGCACTAAGTAAAAGGGTGCCCAACACCATACACTTAGCCCATTTTACAGCTAACCAAAAGTTTAGCTTGAGCCCTTCCTTAAAATTGCCTGTTTATCTTTGCAGAGACTTTCAATTACCCTTTTGCCTTTCCCCTTCCGCTGCCCTGATAACACAGACTTGCCTCTACAGCCATATGGATGTATAGACAAATCTTCAGGAAAGAATGTCCTTTTGCTTCAGCATAAAGAAATATTGACTGAGCAGGAAAAACATGGCACAGTAATTGCATTGTGCTACATACAAAGATTCTCCAATGCTAGAGGAATGAGGTTCACTATCTTTGTTTTCCCATGTTAATAAGACAGCAATGTAAATTCAAATACTTCAAAAAAAAAAACAAAAAACCCAAAACACAACAGCATCACAAAACCCCCTCTAAAATCCAGCCTGACTCACCTGACTTCCTTGCTTTCAAGGCAATGACAGCAGCCAGTTCTCTCTGTACCTAAAACACCAGGAAGAAAAGGATAGTTATAGTCACTAGCACAGTTCAATGAAACAAAATGCAACACTGGTAAGATACCAGCTCTCAATCCTTTGGAGCAATCAACTGCATTTGGAATTATGCAGGTACTTGGTTTTGAAACTACAGCCACATTTTCTAGCAAATCTATTTCATTTTTAGCTGGGAATTCTGTGACAACTATTTTATTTTTGTTTTACTTTAATTTCATGTAAATACTGCACGTTCTTTAAAGAGTGGGCAATTTAGTAGCCTAATCTGTTATTTGCACATCATATCTCTTTCACAAGCACACGCTCCAAGCTTCTTCCTTTCCTTGTTAAATGTTTGGTTTGCCTCTGCTGAGCACACTGTAATGCTGGATTTATCGTGTGACTCCAGGATGAGCAAGTTCTCCATGCTGAGGTTTGGCTGAGGTTCATGTATATAATTGATATTCACTTTTTGGAGCTTTCAGGAAGAAACAGCCTCTGCTAATATCATAGCTGAGCATTTCAGGACCAAAATTTAGCTTGAGATGATCATGCAGAAGGAAGTTATCTAGTTATCTGATCTCCAGATTTGAAGGCTACCTCACTAGCCTGTGATGAAACAGCCCTGCCACGCTAGCCAGCAACCTTCCTCAGCCTCTTGTCTCTGCATTCTTCATATTTTCCCTATGATCTCTGCACTACCAGTAGTCATCCTTTAAGCCAGCTCAAATCCACATCCACTTCTCTCCATAGGTCTGTTCCTTTTTCTATCAGTAAAATTCTGTATTATGCATTAATTTTATTCTTCATACTTCCTCACTGCCATTGTCTGTGCCATTGCAGCAGCTTCAAGTGCCTCACACTTTACCTACAGCACCTCAAAGCCTTTCTCCTGCATACACCTCAGTTCCTCCATTCCTCTGCCACATCCATGCTCTCAGACTCTTGTGTACACCTCCCAGATTCCTCCAACATCCATAATTTTTCCAAGACAGCCTGTCTTTATTATTAAAAAGAAATATGGGACATTCCAAATATTTTTCAGGGATTACCTGACCTCTGTACAAAGTCTCCTGGAGTGCACACTTGCCATCTTGTCTAACAGACCTATGCAAAGCTCAAGGCTATTCTGCAGTGGGAGTTTTGACATCAGGTTTCTGAGAGCACGTGAAATTTAAAACGTCATTCACAAGACGTGGTATAATCAGAATAAAGCACAAAGCCCGTGAAGGATTTCTGAAGTAATACAATTACTAACAACTGTCAACATCCCATTCTCATAACTCTGAAGAAAAGTTTGAAAATGTGAAACAAAACCAGTTAATGGTATATTGGTCTGAGCAGAAAGGCAGACAAAATCACCCAGGACATGTCAGTTCAATGGTAACTCCAGCATCCACTGATCTGCTACTGAGCAGCCACCCAGCAGTATGCTCTACATGTTGCAGAAGGCAGTCATATCAGAGGCCACATTCCTTCTCTGCTTGCAACCTTCCTTCCCTTGTGGCAAAGGACCGGGGAACTTCTTTTGCTGTCCTTGCAAGGTACAAGGATCTTTTCTATGCCTTGATGCTGCCCCACTGAGAGTGACAGAGTTTTCTGCCACTCCAAGCAGGAAAATACAAAGGCAGTGCTACAGTTTTCTTAAATGTTGTCCTGTTTCCAGCACAATTGTGCAAGCTAGCAGTATTACCTTCCCTTCCTTCCTTCCTGTACACTCATTCCCATGTCTGCAGAACTGTTGATCACAGTTTATGTAAGCATAAACTAAAAGTAAGATGGGAAAGAACAGTTCTTCTGGGGAAAAACAAATGATCTCGTTGCTTGCTTGCAGCAATTAATACACACTAATTATAATACATACAAGCTACCCAGAGTTTGAGTGGGATTTCCAAGAAAAGCCAAAGTGTTTTCTGAGTAACACCACCATGACTTTTTATGGCTAAACTGCTCAAACGCTCCCCCTTTATTAAACTCAACAGGAGGTCCTAATGCTGATGCCCCCATCCTGGTCTATTCTCACAAGTTACTGAAAGATAAGTGCACTAATGCCTCATCTTATCTTTCAGCATTTAATAAATACATTATCTCAAGATTAGCCTTAAGAGACACTACAATCTCCAAGAGTTGTAAACATACCAATTAACCCAACCAAACAATTGGAAAATGCAAATATCTCTGTGAGTGCAAAGAAAAAGCCATCTTCTCAGGGGAAAAAAACCCAACAAAACAGCATTGTGGCATCCTGCAGTTATATTTGCAGTGCTACTTTTGCTTATGAGGTGGCACTTTTCAAGTCTGAAAGATATCACAGGCAATAAAAAGGCTGTTTTTCTGTATTTTGTCCGTGATATGCAAAATATGCCATTGTTCAGCTCTGTGCCAGGAATGCAGCTGGGATATTACTTAATCTGAGCAAAACCCTTCAGTTAAAGGAGAAAAAAACAACAATATTCCTCCAGTCTCAATATTAAGCAAACGTTCCTTCATCAAAGGGTTTCATCTTGATGGTCTGAGTTCCTTCTTGTCACAAAGCTCCCTCAAATTGCAAAGATTTGGTACTGCTGAGCATCCTTCTGGATTCGCCTGGTGTCCCTAGATTACACAGTCTCTATGCTTTTGTCTATTTTAGTGTAAATGCACTTGACATCTCTGCTGGACATGCAATTCCTATGCATCATTACACTGATGGAAATCCATGTACAACATTCATTCCTCACTGCACACATACTACACATTATCATACTTCTTCCTAATAGGATTTCAGTTACTGCCTGTTTGACAATATCGATGGCTGCACATCACATTGAACATAATTATGTGGATTCAAAGTAAAATACACATTCAGACAAGAGCTATGCCTCCCATATTGAGATATCAAATACAAAAAATTGTTTTCTACATATATGTTGTCGCTACAAACCTAACACTATCTAAATAGTATCCCATTTCGAGAAGCATTGCAGATGACAAAAGTGATTCTGTTTAAAGGCCCGTTTGCTACACAGTATTTACAGAAATACTACGAAAGTCTGAAAGAGAACATTTTGAGCATGTTGTTGGCATGTTATCACATCTTAATCAATTTTCTTTTTTGTAATATGAAATGCATACTTCTGCTTAATTAAATACAAATGGCATATTATATGATGAATCTTCTCATCTTCAAAGGACAGAAGTAGAGATTTTTCAAAAGTAAATGACAACTACTGTTCTTTTATCCACGAATCTGATCATTTTAGCATAGAAGGTATAGTTGTGAATCTAGCAGACAGTGCATACCACCTCTACTTTTTTCACCTTCTACTCCTCTTTCTTCTTTCCACTAATAGTAGTCTTTTGCAAAACAGTATTCTAGGTGTCACTGTGCCAAATAGGACTTCAGATCTACAGACAAAGTGGCAATCCTTACAGAATCTCAGAGCAAATTCCTGCAATGGAAAGCTCTAAATAACAGGGTTTTTCAAAATAAAATAGTCTAGCTCACATTTTTGTATCTCAAGTAATGATAGTTTGATGGATTCTAAATAAAGGTAGTATTGGATGATGTCTTAAAGTACCAGAAAATTGTATTTTCCAGCTACACTGCCTTAATATCCCAATATTCTTTCCTGTCCCATCACAAGGTAAGGTAAGAGCTTTCAGTGGAAACACCCATAACCATCCCACTGATCTTAGCAGACAAGATATTTGAATATGAAGCTGCTCTTTGAGAAGGACATGGGATGCATGACAGTTCTGGCATGCTTCTTTAAACCTGGGATTAATCACTGCATTTTCTTAAAAATTCATGACCAAAAAGATTATCTGACACAAATGTATTTCAAATGGCACTTTGCACTGTTTGCATGTCAGCTGCCTTTACAATTTAAGTGTGATGGTGTTGTCAGTGCCTCACTGTAATGAAGCATATGAGTATATAATTTGATGTGTTCCATTCACTCATCTTGACTGACTCTGCTTCTTCCATCGTAGAATAACGTGCAAAGAAACAGTGAGATCCTCAACAAGTTAGTTTCTTATCTTTTGTATGTGGCTCTGCTCTTAAAAGAGGTGTATTCAATACATTATACACAAATTAAGATGATAAAGAAACCTCTGTAGTTTTTTCCCAGCTTCCTTTCTGATTTGACATCATTCACCAACCGCAGCTATCGCTATTATCCTCTACAATCATAGAATCAGTTTGGTTTGGGTTGGAAAGGACCTTTAAAGGCCATCTAGTCCAACCCTCCTGCAGTAAGCAGGGACATCTCTAATTAGATCAGGTTGCTCAGAGCCCCATACAACCCCACCTGTAATGTTTCCAGGGATGAGGCACTTAGCACCTCTCTAGGCAACCTGTTCCAGAGTTTCACCAGCCTCATTGTAAAAAAGTTTTTGCTTATATCTAGTGTGAATCTGTCCTCTTTTTGTTTGAAACGATCACCCCTTGTCCTGTCACAACAGGCCCTCCTAAAAAGGCTGTCCTCATCTTTCTTATAAGCCCCTTTTAAGTACTGAAAGGCTGCAATTAGGTCTCCCTGGAGATTTCTGTTTTCAAGGCTGAACAACCACAACTCTCTCAGCCTTTGTTCACAAGAGAGATGTTCCAGCCTGCTGATCATTTTTGTGGCCTTCCTATGGACTTGCTCCAACAGGTCCATGTCTTTCCTGTGCTGAGGGTTCCAGAGCTAGACACGGTACTCCACGTAGGGTCTCAACAGAACAGAGCAGAGGAGCAGAACCACCTCCCTCAACCTGCTGGCCATGCTTCTTTTGATACAGCCCACGATACAGTTTGCTTTCTGGGCTGTGAGAGCACATTCCTGACTCATGTCCAGCTTTTCAGCCACCCAAGATCTTTTCTGCAGGGCTGCTCTCAATCTCATCATCTCTCAACCTGTATTGATACTGGGAATTGCCATGACCCAGGTGCAGGACCTTGCACTTGGCCTTGTTGAACCTCATGAGGTTCACACAGGCCCACTTCTCAAGCTTGTCCAGGTCCCTCTGTATGGTAACCCATCCCTCAGGTGTGTCAACTGCAGCACTCAGCGTGGTGTCATCTGAAAACTTGCTGAGCATGCACTCATTGCATGAGACAGGTCATTGGTGAAGATATTAAATAGCGCTGGTTCCAGTAGGGATTCCTGAAGGACACCACTTGTCACCAGTCTCCATCTGGACATTAAGATACTGACACTACCCTCTGGATGCAATCAGTCAATCAACTTGTTATCAACCAAACAGTCCACCCATCAAATCCATCTCTCTCTAATTTAGAAATAAGGATGTTGTGGGAGACCAAGTCCAAGGCCTTACAGAAATCCAGATAGACGACATCCATAGCTCTTCCCTTGCCCACTGATGTAGTCACTCCATCATGGAAGGCCACTAGGTTGGTCAGGCAAGACTTGCCCTTGGTGAAGTCATGCCAGCTGTCTCAAATGTGCCTTAGTATAGCTTCTAGAAGGACCTGTTCCATGATCTCCCCAGGCACAGATGTGAGGTTGACAACAGTTGTAGTTCCCAAAGTCCTCCTTTCTAGCCTTTTAAAACTGGGTGCAATGTTTCTCTTTTTCTAGTTACCAGGGACTTCACCCAGCTCTTGAGGTCTTGACTCGGCCATGCTGGTCTCTTGCCTTCCTTGTTCGATTTCATACACCTGGGGATCAAAAGCTCTTGAGTTCTATAGAAAGCAACCTGAAGATCTGCCAGCTCAGTGTTTCTCCCTTGTCCCTTAGGGCTGTTTCCGAGGGGGTCCTACTGACTAACTCCTTGAAGAGCTGGAAGTTTGCTTTCCTAAAATTCAGGGTCCTGACTTTAATCTTTACCTGACCCATATGCCTGAGGACTGAGAACTCCACCAGCATGCAATAAATGCAGTCCAGGCTGCCTCCAATCTTAATGTCACCAATTAATTAATTTGCATTGGTGACCATCACGTCCAGTATTGCATCCCCTCTGGTAGGGCTGCCTATTACCTGTCTTAAGAAATTATCTTCCATGTATTCCAGGAGGATCTTACAACAAGATAAACAAGATGCACCAAATTCTAGCACAGATACAATAAGCTGTTGTTTATTATGATGAGTTAATTGGGGCCAAACATAATTGGGAAGCCAGATACCCAGGCTTCTCAGGTGCATCTCCTCAGAAGCCTATGACACTCTATACCAGAGTTGCTGAGACCCTTTCTCTCCCTTTATCCCTCACCCCATCGTTCACACTGATGTCTACTTGACCAAGAGGATCTGAGTGTGAGCTACCTAGAAGAAAAATTACCATGATCCTTCAAATTAGTATCTCCTGGACCACAGATAGCATAGACTTCAAGAAAGCATGCTGCAGCAGTCTTTGGTGGTACTGATTTTAATAGCTTTGAAATTGCACATTAAGACCTCAGTAAAGTTTCCTCCTTTCAGTGACAAAAAAGTACTTTGCATTACAAACACCTGCGCACTAAGACTAAGTCTTTAATTTAAAAGGATCCAAAACATGACAATATTTCAAACATGATCAGTACAAACTTTGATGCAGTGACCTTACCGCAGAAGTGAGACGAGCAAGAATTTCAGCATTTGTTTCTGCCGTATCTTCTATTTTTTGATCAGGCCTTAAAAAATAAAAATAATATTTTATTATTTCTTTCATTCTGTTTCAACATCTTTTGATTCCTGGAAAGCAAGGAACTGTGTAGCCACAGGCACTAATGTAAGAAGGCTTTTGAGATTCCACATCAAAATGACGTCTGCAGCATGACAATAATTAATCGTGTCAGTAACAACAGAGTAGACCCTTTGTCCCTTGCTGTCAAGAACTCTTTTGATTCAACTATCATAAAACAGTGAGAGAATTCTTCAGCTATAAACATATGATGAAGAACTGAAGAATGCAGGACCCTCTATAGCTCAGAATTGCTTATCTGAATGCATAGTTTTGCTCCTCTAAAATCATACTCCATCAACAGAGGAAAGAGTTTACCATCTGCGCACCACGCAGCTTTACTAAGGTGTGAAAGCAATACCTATGGAATGCAAGCCCACATAGATAAAAGCAAACAACATCAAAATCATTATGTGATGCATGAAGTTTGATATAAAAAAAAAAAAAAAAAAGTGAAAATGAGAAGAATACATGTAAGAAGCCATAAATCAAAACTTAAAGGAATGGCTGAGAATGCTGTTAGGGTGTCTTGACAGTTACTCACAAGACAGAGAGAGACTTAATATGTCTTTGTTAAAATGGGGCAGTGCAGGAAGAACCCTTTTAGAAATTGTCACAGAAGTCTGTCCCACGTGGAAAAAGGCACACAAACACTGCTATGGACAGCATGGGATAGGACTGTATTTTTCTTTAAAACAGTCTAATTCACATCATTAGAATATCTGCAAGCCTTTTGGAGAGTTTATTGACAATCAAAGAAAAATACCAATCTGATGGATTTATTACTGTGGGAAGGAAAAAAGAAAAAAAAAATGCCCTTGAGATCTTTACTTTTCATGGTATTCAAGAAATGTGGCATGCCAGCAAACTAAGAAGACACATGAAACTGCACCTGCTGTAATAAATATAAATCCCAGGTATCAGCAGAAGCTTCTATCTTTGACTAAATTATTTAATTGCTTATATGCCTTGATGTGTTAAGGGAGAGAGCTGACAACATGTCTGGAATATGCAGCTGGTATACTGTGGTTCTTACACCCTGTGTCCAAAAATTTCCCCAATTAAAAAATTAAGATTAGAAAGAACAGAATGGCACATACATTCATTTTGGGGCAAGCATATTTAGACCAAAATAATAATCCAGATTAGAAATCACATTTATTTTCACAACTGCCTTTCCTATTAAAAGAAAAATGTGTTTTAACATTATACGTGTTACAAACAAACCAAAAGAAAGAAATTAATACAGTTTCATTTACAAAGACTGATTTATTCAGTCTTTCTCTTTATGATTTGGAATTAGATTAAAATTACTGTCCTCTTTAGATGCTTTTGTTTCCCTTCACATCTGATCTCTCAGAACCAGGCTAGGACTTGATTCCTCTAAATTGTAGGTGAAACATAGCAGCTCAGTAGGCAAAGCCACAGATGGATCCATAAACCCAGAACAGCATATAGCATAGCTGTTTCCATCTTGGGCTTTTATCACTTCATTTATTTAAAAATACTCCCAGTATTCATCTGCATATGGGCATTGAATATTTCTGAAACCATTAATATACTAAATGTTATAGTCAGCTCTCCAGAATCAGAGGGTAAGAATGTATTATGATACACAGGCTAATGGAAAAAAGTAATAGAGTGTGGATACTGAGGAGCAGAATCAGAATCTGTTTTTCTCAAAAAGCGCCAGCTAACACCTAGCAGGGCTGGTACCAAACAGAAACTACAAAGCCCAAGCAAACAAGCCTAATGCTTGTACAAACAGCTCAGTGGTCCATGGGCTTAGTGCTGTGTTAAGCACAGCAAGATGCAGGGAAGCTGGCCCTAGATCTGCATGCAGGTAAGTCAGGTCCAGCACGGTTACTACAGTAAATCAGATGAAAGCAACTACAGTGCTTCCCAACCTGCTGACAGAGGAAACAACAGACATACACCCACGATGCTTGGCCTGCACCTCAATTGTCCAATGCAGATCCACTGTATATGTCTCTACACTGGCTTTACAATCCACCTACAATGCCAATAAGAGACCAAAGGATACCTGAGAGCAGTTTGCATTCAGCAAAGGCTTTCCAGTAATGTCACAAGGCAGTAAGTAAATTAATATCCCATCCTGGCTACTTGCATTGAAAACATTACTGTTAAGAATGGTTGCTTTTCTGAAATTAATAAAGTGTAAATTATTTCAGGACAGAAGATAGAGAATATAGTGTAATACTTCTGAAAAGAAAATAAATAGGAGATGAAGAAAAAAAATCCCATTAATTTCCATCAAATAATTTAAAAAAATATTATGGGATACATTTCAATAGCCTAAGGTACCCAGTGCATTCCTGAAATCTTCATTGAGTCTACCATTGGT